>CM056050.1:130167642-130423114 GCA_029574335.1 Rana kukunoris | reverse complement strand
CCTGGTCGGTTGGTTGCACTGCTGGCGCGGTGAGTGTCTCCCGGAGTCCGGACCGTTGGTGGTGGAGTGGAGCCTCCGCGGCGGCGGGGGAGATGTCGGGCTGAGCTGTGGTGACGGTGAGGAGGGTTGAGCCAGACTCACTCTCCCGACCCGTCACACTACACTGCTGCGGGCGGGAGACTTCAAGCGCGTGCATGCGCCAGCGTGACAACGTCGACGGCACGTCGACACATGACCCGGAGCTGGCCTGTGACCCAATCACAGGCCAGCTCCATCCCGCCCTGACAGAGTGAGAGTCTGCCCGGACTGCCCCCCCGCGCGCTGAATGTAACTCGGTAACGCCGCCAATGTAATGGCAACGGTGTTGCCGATGGGGTAATAGTAATCAGGTAGATTACTAGTTACCCCTTGGAGGGCAATCGTTACGTAACAGTGTTTATTTAAACGCCGTTACTTACAACACTGGGTGTAACCCAAGATTTGGTGTTGGGATCCTTACTTTTAACTTACTGTATTTATAAATGATTAAAAGTACAATTTCCGTATTTGCAGATGTCACCAAGCTATGGAGTGGTTCAAGCAGACCTAAATGGACTACCTGAATAGGCAACTATGTGGTCTAATTTGGTCTAATTTTCCAAAAATGCAGAGTTATGCACTTAGGGGCTAAAAAAAAACACACACACATCATACATTATAGGTGGATGCAAACCCAAAGATCAACCACAAAAATCCCCCAACCTTAAAGAGGAGGTTCACCCTAAAACTACTCTGTCCCATAGCATCCAGCATACTGGCGTCAGCGCCAGTATGCTGTTTTTTTTTTTTTAAATCGCTTTAAAATTACTGTTAAATGAAGAATTTCTTATCTCTCCACAGCGGGTGAATGGCGCGGCTATGTCGCGTCACGCCTTCCGAAAATAGCCGATTTAGGACTCGGCTCTTTACGGCGCTATACGGCGCCTGCGCACAGACCTAGGAGCTGACTGCGCAGGCGCCGTATATAGCCAAGTTCTATTTCGGCTTTTTCCGGAGGGCGTGACGCGCCATAGCCATAGAACTTGGCTATATACCGCACCTGCGCAGTCAGCTCCTAGGTCTGTGCGCAGGCGCCGTATAGCGCCGGAAAGAGCCGAGTTCTAAATCGGCTATTTTAGGAAGGCGTGACGCCACATAGCCGCGCCATTCACCCGCGGTGGAGAGATAAGAAAACGTAATTTAACAGTAAGTAAAGCGATTTAAAAAACCTCCGCTTTAAATGGGTTGTATAGGTTTGTTTTTTTATTTTCTAAATAGGTTCCTTTAAGCCAGTGCATTGTTGGTTCACTTACCTTTTCCTTTGATTTCCCTTCTTTTTTTTTTTTTTTTTTCTTTTTTTAAAGTGTATTTTTGTGCGTGAACTCGAGAGAGAGGAGCCGGACTGTAGGAGTTGGGAGTAGGCAGACCCTCCCCCCGGAAGGGCAATCGCCATCCTTCTCCATGCCCCTGGTGGCAATGGCGGGTGTGAGGGGGGGCCTCCCACTCACCCCACCCTACCTGCTCCTCTTGGAAGCCCAACTGGACCCCAATGGGGCAGAGGGACTCCCCCTATGAGGGAGTGAGGGGGCCTAGCCCACCCAGCCAGCCCCGTAGGTCCTTCGCCTCTCTTTATTTTAAGAGACCGCATGGCCAAAGTGCATGTGTTTTAAACCAATTTTGTGTGCGTGCAAGTGTGGTGGTTTTTGTGGGGGGGGGGTGGGCGTACTAAGCACAGGCGTACCTTGCATAGCACACCCACCGGGAGCCGGGCTGAGACCATCAAACTCAATTCACATGTAGCCGAGACCGGGATCCGAACCCTTGGCTGCAGAGGTGAATGGCTTGTCAGCGCAGTGCCAATCACGTTGAGCCACCACAGCTCCCCCTTTGATTTCCCTTCTAAATGTTTTTTTTTCTTTGTTTTCTTTGTCTGAATTTCTCACTTCCTGTTCCTCCTCAGTAAGCTGTTCAGTAAGCTGTTCTGGCTGACTAAACAGAGCTCGGATGATGGGGGCAAGCTTACTGAGGAGAAACAGGAAGTGAGAAATTCAGACAAAGAAAATAAACATTTAGAAGGGAAATCGAAGGAAAAGGTAAGTTAACCAATAATGCACTAGCTGAAAGGAACCTATTTAGAAAATAAAAAACAAACTTTAACAACCCCTTTAAGAGTAAAATGGGGCTAATTGCCCAAAGAGCTAGCAAACAGAATTAAAGTCCTGTTTCCTAACTATTCTAATTTCTCCGTATGCAGTTTGTCAACATGCCCTATGCTTTTCCAAAAGCAACTTCCAATACAGTGAAACTAAGGGCCCTTTCACACGGGCGGATCGTAATGATCCGTCTCCGTGTGTCTGCTTTTGCTCAGCGGGGATCCTCCATAAAATCCCCGCTGAGCCGTCGGCTGACAGGGCGGGCCCCGCACACTGTACAGGGATCGCCCTGTCTTTCCTCCGCTCTCCCTTATGGGGGGGATCGGATGAACACGGACCGTATGTCTGTGTTCATCCGATCTGATCCGCCAGACGGAAGAAATATAGGATTTTCTTCCTTCGATAAAATTGGATCTTTGTGGAGGCGGACAATTATGTTCATCCGCTGACACCCGCAATCACATAGGGATCCATGTATGTCCCGTTTTCATCCGCAACGGAGCACTGTACACACTATGAGACAATCATAAGAAAAATTCCATACGAGACACGATTTTTTTGTACAGTGTGTACACAATTTTCGACATCCAATTCCGACTTTGCAAACATAAATTTCCAAAGGGACAAACTCCAAAATGCTTCTCGTAAGTGAACAAAACTAACTGTTTTTGTCTAATGTGTACCGTTTTTAAACGAGAAATATCAGATAGGAAAGACAGCACATAATAAGAAACAACAAATAAAGAATTACTGTTGTATGAGAATTTTATATCCTCGGTTCTGTCTTGCTGAAAAACAGAGGAAAGCCGGACGGAAAAAAACTGCTGAACTTAGAATCTGGTTCAGCTGTGAATGGTAGCCAATTAGCTTCTAACTTCAACTTGTTCAATTAGGCTTTGACACTAAAACCTGAAAGCTCATTAGTTTCTATGCAGAACTTTTGCACTCTCCAGTTTCCGTAAATCTCCCTGTATATCTGCTCTGTCCTTCTGCCTTAACCAAAAGCCTCCTCATTGGCCATTCTAAACCTGTTGTCCAAAGTACATAGACCTTGCAGTGCATTTGGGTTTAAGAAAATTCTCCTGCAAATATGCTTAAACATTCAACAGGACTGTGAATCTCTAACTCACAGGAATCACATTGAATCCATGGTAGCGGCGAATCCAAACCTCATCCATAGTTATCAGTAATTGTTTCTGTGTTTAGTTTGTAATGATTTATGTTCATAGGGTAACTGATTTTCCTATATAAAAGATATGAAATTACATATTCACACATATACACACACACTTGTTGTATATACTCACACAGTATAATGCTGTATTACCTGCTTGGTAGTACTGCATAGCGGTTGTTGCCATCACTTAGGCCCCGTACACACGACCGGTTTTCTCGGCAGAATTCAGCAAGAAACTCGATTGGAGACGTATTCTGCCGAGAAAACAGGTCACGTGTACACTTTTCGCCGAGAAAACTGTCGAGGAACTCGTCGAGCCAAAAAGAGAGCATGTTCTCTATTTCCTCGACGGGCAATGGGAAAATTTGGCTCGACGAGTTTTTTGACAGCCGAACAAGGAACTCGACAGGGAAAACTATGTGTTATGCCCGTCGAGTTTCTCGGTCGTGTGTACGCGGCCTTAAAGTCGTTCTAAAGGCAGAAGGTTTTTACCTTAATGCATTCTATACATTAAGGTAAAAATCTTTCTGGCTGCATCAAATAAACCAATAGAGATATAGGCAGCTCAAATGAAATGCAAACCTCACCTTTTTTTTTAAACTTAACTTTTACCCTGTCCCCTGTTCCCTCCCAATACTCTCTATTGCAGGGGTGGGCAACTTCGGCCCTCCAGCTGTGGTGAAACTACAAGTCCCATGAGACATTGCAGGACCCTGACAATCACAGACATGACTCCTAAAAGCAGAGGCATGATGGGATTTGTAGTTTCATCACAGCTGGAGGGCCGAGGTTGCCCACCCCTGCTCTATTGGGTGTATTCCCATCATTTTAAAGCACTTATATGGAACCTTGGAAACTGGGAGAAGATGGGACTGAATATACCTTAGGTTTCCTGGAATCTCCAATGAAATATGCCCAACTTTACTTTACTTCCTCTCCACTCTGTTGGTATTTTCAGGTATGAAGGAGAACATGACTCCCTCCCTCCCCTCTCCTCTCCTGTGACTGCGCTGGTGATGGTCCTATTGTTGGCACCTGGAGACAGGGAGAGAGTCATCAGCCCAGTGTAAGCTCCAAATAAAGGGATCTTGGCTTCTTTCCTTGTTCCTGGTGGCTAAATGGAGTGACAGAGTAGCACAGAAAAAGTGAGCATATGCTGCTGGGGATAGGAGCATTAAATCACTTTGGGTGGGCTAACCACAGTTTTCCTTTAAGGCACCCTCCCCAACCAATCTCCATCATTGCAGTTTTACCCCCCTCCTTTCACAATTGGACATTTATTTTTTATTTGATTTTTAATGCCTTTTATTCAGGACCCCTCCTGCCACTTTAGAGATTCTCTTCTAGGTGAGAATGATGCCCAAGTCACCCGCAGCCTCTGGCGATACTGAAGTTTCCACATATCAGGAGGCCTAAGGGTACTCTGCAGGCGATGTGCACCATTAGGGGGGCAGTTGTCTCTTCCTGGTTCGTGGAATCGCTCCCCTGATGATGTGTGATTGAGCATCATCAGGGGACGGCTGCAAATGCCCAGAAGAGACAGTGGTCCCCTGATGATGAAACTAAAGAGGATAGCAGGGTGGGACCCAGTGTGCAGCAGTAGATCAGCAGGACGCTGCTGGACATGCTAGTATGAATTTTGAGAATAACCTAGTTATGGGATTAAAAAAAATATATAACACAGGGTTAAGTTTTTAAGCTCAATGCATAAAACATATTTTGAAGAAAACATCCTGACAGAAATGTATGTTTTTCTGAGATTTTGCATTCCTCTTTTTTTCTTAAGGTTATCCGACCTTGCCCTTATGTGAACTGAGAAAATGAATAATATTCCCTGTGAGACTGGTACATTTGGACTGTTTCACAGAGCAGAATCTTTCATATAAAAGGATTAGTATATGAATATCATTCTCTATAATAAAATAAGAAGTTACAAGTTTGTATACAGAGTCAGGACTAGGGATGAGCCGAACACCCCGGTTCGCACCATAACGTTCGAACAGTCCGCCCGTTTGCGCGAACATTTAGAACCCCATTGAAGTCTATGGGCCTCGAACGTTTGAATTCAAAAGTGCTAATTTTAAAGCCCAATATTCAAGTTATTGTTGGAAAACGTCTTTAAGAACCCGGGTCTTGCCCCAGGGAACATGTATCAATGGAAAGAAAAAGTTTATTGGAGCGCAACAAAGAGCCACATGCAAAGTATTGCATCAAAAATTGTTATTAGACGCCCCTGTTAAATAGGGGCAGAAAATGTTGGCCTTAGGCACAACACAACACTGCAACCCCTCACAGATACTGTAATTGGAGCGCAACAAATAGCCACATGCAAAGTATTGCAAGTGCAGTAACACCAACTACGTTTAGGTGCTAATACGTTTAGGTGATAATAAACAGCACAAGTGCAGTAACACAAAGGACGTTTAGGTTCAACTGAACAGCACAAGTGCAGTAACACCAAGTACGTTTAGGTGCTAATAAACAACACTAGTGCGGTAACACCAACTACATTTAGGTGCAAATAAACAGCAGAAGTGCATTAACAAAAAGTACGCATTAACAAAAAGTACGTTTAGGTGCTAATAAACAGCACAAGTGCAGTAACACAAAGGACGTTTAGGTGCAACTGAACAGCACAAGTGCATTAACACCAAGTACGTTTAGGTGCCATTAAACAGCACACGTGCAGTAACAGCAACTGCGTTTAGGTGCTATTAAACAGCAAACGTGCAGTAACAGCAACTGCGTTTAGGTGCTATTAAACAGCAAGCGTGCAGTAACAGTAAAATAGGAATAGCTGATCTAGCTAAGCTATGCAGTGTATAAATATATGTACAGCTCCTAGGGATGTATATACAGGGAGTGCAGAATTTTAGGCAAATGAGTATTTTGACCACATCATCCTCTTTATGCATGTTGTCTTACTCCAAGCTGTATTGGCTCGAAAGCCTGACTACCAATAAGCATATTAGGTGATGTGAATCTCTGTAATGAGAAGGGGCGTGGGCTAGGCAGAATTTTAGGCAAATGAGTATTTTGACAACACCCTATATCAGGTCCTTTTATAATTATTAGGCATGTTGTCTTCCTTTCTTTGGCAAAATGGGTCAAAAGAAGGACTCCAAGACAGGCTCATTGGCTCGAAAAGCCTCAAAAAAAGTACATATCTTGCAGAGGGATGCATTACTCTTATGTGAATCAAAGCTTCTGAATGAGAAGGGGCGTGGGGCTATCATCGAACAATCAACACCCTTTCATTCAAAATAGGTGTGCATAATTATTAGGCAGGGTTCCTTTCCTTTGCAAGAAGCCTGTGGAAAAACCAAGGCGCAAAATTGACAGGCTCAGAAAAGTCAAAAAAAGTGAGATATCAAGCGTTGCAGAGGATGCCAGCACTCTTACTTGCCACCAGTTTTGGCCATTGCATTTCAGCTTCTGAAGCTGCAACATCACTGGAGTGCCCAAAAGCACAAGGTGTGCAAGCGTTTCATTCAAAATAGAGACATGGCAACAGGGTAAGAAAGGCGCGCAAGAAGCCTGTGGAAAAAACCAAGGCGCAAAATAACTGCCCATGAACAAGACACACAAGCTGAGAAAAGTCAAGCGTGGGCCAAGAAATATCTCAAGCCAAGATGATTTTTCCACTTTGGTTTTATGGACCACCAGATGAAATGAGAGTGAGTCCATATTTCAGGCTGCAATGGATGGGCCGTGGCTGGATTGGTAAAGGGCCCAGAGAGCACAAGGTGTGCAATACTCAGAGACTCAGGCCAAGCCAGTAAGAAGGTGAAAGACAAGGTGGAGGTGGAGTACCACCACTGGTTTGGGCTGGTATCATCACAAGATGAGCTTGTGGGGCCTTTTCGGGTTGAAACGTCAAGATGGAGTCAAGCTCAACTCCCAGGGCCAAGAAATACTGCCAGTCAAGACTTCTGGAAGACACCTTTTTCTAAGCCGTTTTATGGACTACAGATGAAATGAAGAGTCTGAGTCCTTCAAGAAAAAACATGGATGGGCCGTGGCTGGATGGTAAATGGGCAGAGAGCCCAGTCACACGCGTCCACTCAGATGCCAGCAAAGGTGGCTGGCAGGTGGAGAAAGGGTATAAAAGAAGTTTGGGCTGGTATCATGGCCTCCTTGTTCACCTGATCTGATGAAGCTTGTGGGGCCTTTTCGGGTTGAGGATGGAGTCAAGCTGTGGTCAACTCCCAGTCCTACTGTGAGATTTACAAGGAGGGAAAACAGTACACCTTCTGAACAGAAGACTGGGAGGCTGTGGTTGCTGTTGCACGCAGCCGTGGTTGACAGGAAGAAGTCTGCATCCTTCAAGAAAAACAGATTGATTTTCAAAACACTGCAGGACAATCTCCATCACACGCGTGGCAGGCTCCAAGTGAGTCCACAGCATGGCTGCAAAGAAAGGGTATAAAAGAAGAAGAAAAACTATATTGGTCACTGGCTCCTTGTTTTTGTTTTGTTTTTGACCTGATCTGAAACCCCATTGTATATTTGTGAATGTTGAGATGTTATATTGGTTTCTGTGGTCTGGTATCAGAATAAATAATTGAAATGGGTATACAAGGAGGGAAAACAGTACACCTCTTTGTTTTTTGTTAAGTTGCCTAATAATTATGCACAGTAATAGGGAGGCTGTGGTTGCTGTTGCACACACAGATGTTGATGGTGAACCCCCTAAAATACTAAAACTAAAAACAAAACTAAAAAACTACTTCCAAAAATATTCAGATCTTTGAAACCACTATCAATGAGTTTTTGGGTTCAGAATCCATGGATGGCATGGTTGTTGTTCTGCATGATAATAAAATTAATCCTTGCAAAGAAAGGTGGCTTATATTGGTCCTAATAATTCTGATTTGTTTTAGTTTTGTTTTTGAATGTCACTCCCTGTAAATATCCTCTACACACTGTATATTTGTGATGTTGAGAGTTATATTGGTTTCTAAACTGGTAAGAATAAATAATTGAAATGGGTATACATTTGCCTTTTTTGCCTGCTCTATCTAGAAGTGCCTATAATTATGACTATCTCTCTGTCTCTCTGTCACCTGCACACACAGATATCCCCCTAAAATAACTAAAACTAAAAAACAAAACTAAAAAACTACTTCCAAAAATATTCAGCTTTGATATCAATGAGTTTTTTGGGTTCATTGAGAACACTGGTTGTTGTTCAATAATAAAATTAATCCTAAAAATACAACTTGCCTAGGCCGCCCAGCAGGCGGCCTAATTTATAGCACTCCCTGTGGGGTGTGTGCCTCTACACACTGGAAATTAAGCTAAACTGAGCCATAATTGGCCAAAGCCTGCTCTACTAGCTATATAAAAAGACTATCTCTCTGGCTTTGGCCATTATGACTGATTCTGTTTTTTGCGCGCTGTGAGCGCTGGAACAACACTACACGAGGCCGCCCAGCAGGCGGCCTACAGCATTTATAGTGTGGGGTGTGTGCTAAAGGCCAATGAGCCATAATTGGCCACGCAATGCCACCCAGCAGTTTGGCCAATTATGGGCTCTTCGTTTTTTGCGCGCTGTGATTGGCCAAGCTCGAATTTGGCGCGACACCCGTTTTGTTTGACAGCATTTCGTTGGCCAATCATCAGAACGCAATGCGAGTGAATTATGGGCTGTTGCAGACAATGTTCGAGTCTCGAACATACGTTGGCGCGAACGACCCGTTTTGTTTGAATTTCGTCGAACGTACGAACAGACAATGTTCGAGTCGAACATACGTTCGAATCGAACGCGGAGCTCATCCCTAGTTAGGACCCTTTCGCACCTATGCGCTTTTGTCACGTTAGAAGGGACCTTTTCAGCGTGACACAAGTGCATCAAAAGTATTTCCTATGTACCTATTTACATCTGTGTGCTGCGTTTTGAAAAGTTTTGCATGCAGCATTTTTTGTGTGCTGTGTAAAAAGCGCACAAAAAACACACCTTCCATAGAAATCTATAGAAATGCACACATTTTTTTTTTTTTATGTGTTTTTTGCTCACATGTCCAGGATACACAATTGCATGCTGGGAGTCAGGAATATCAGTGATGTAGTAATATCCTAAAAAGCATTAAAAGCAGAATAATAAAGCTATATACGCTGAAATTTAGCGCAATGTATTGAAGACGAATTTAAAACACGGTATGCATTTTTATAAACCACAAATGGCTATAGTGTGAAAATGCTCCAAGGTAGAAAGTCGATTTTCTGATATTAGAACAGGATGCTGGGAGTGTTTCCTGGACAGCAGGACACCACTTTTTGGATTGTGGTTTGAAGTACTCAAGGGTTCTCACTCGTGCAGAGTGAGGGGTTCCTGGGGTAGTCCAGTCGCAAAAAGGAGAGGACTGATTTTCAGTGCTCTCTGGACTGCTAAGTCCTTATCAGGGTCCAGGAATTTTGAAGTCCAAAAAGTTTTGGGAAGGAAGAACCTCCAAGTCCTGATTACAGGGACTTTGGTCCTAAAGGAGTAAACCCGGGTATATCAAAGTCCAGAAAAGCAAAAGGAAACAGTTGGCACCTGGCTGTAAGAGAGCAGGACCACTTGAGTGAGTAGGGCAAACTAAGCTTGAGCCTCAGTTGATATACTGAGAAAACCTCCCATTTGGGACCCTTGAAGTAGACGTAAAAACCTGAACCCAAATGGGAGACCAGTATAGTGGCAGTGAGCCATACTCTTATTTTTCTTTGTACCAGAGTTATGGACTATTTTGTGTTGATTTGTCGAAGAAAGCTGTTATGTTTTTCTAAACTGTTTGCAAGTTCAATAAGGACTGTCACTTTTACAAGTGGTTGGTGGTGATCTTGAATCCCCATATCACAACGGTATAAACAGTGTGTATACATAGAGACATTATTGTCACTATTATACAGTATAATGGTAATCACTCATCTTGTGTGAAGCATTTGTGGTAGTAGTGATGAAATAAATAAAAGTTAACAGTGAATGTAAACTCTCTACTAGGGTCAACTACACAAATCAACATTTCTTATCTATAAAGCTATGTACATTATCATTTTTTTGTTTGGCTTAACCCAACGGCAAGCACCCAGTTTTCTTTTCTTTTTCGTTTATTTTAATCCCCGCTGAGCTATGGGATTGATTTACTAAAGGCAAATAGCCTGTGCACTTTTGAAAGTGCAGTTGAACTCTGCAAGTGCAGTTGCTCCAAGGCTTAGAAAAGGAGGTAAAGTTTCACTTTACATAGAATACCCAATCACGTGCAAGGAAAATAAAAAACAGCATTTTTGCTTGCACGTGATTGGATGATGGATAGCAGCAGAGCTCTCCATCATTTACTAAGGCCTGGAGTAACTGCACTTGCAGAGTGCAAATACACTTGCAAAAGTGCACAGTCTATTTGCCTTTAGTAAATCAACCGCATTGTGTTCTGACAGGGCGGCTGCCCCCCCTACCAGAATACACCAGTCAACGCTTGCAGCCATTGGCTGAGAGCACTAATCAGATGTCGACCGGCAGATGCTTTTTGGACATAGCCCTTTGACAGAATCCAGCTGGCTTCTGTCAGATTGGCTGCGGTACACATGGGCCAAATATAGGATGATTTCTGTTGAACCAGGCCCCTAACTGCCAATATTCAGGGCTTAAGACTTCTCTGGTGTCGCTCCCTTTCTCTGGTGCACCTGTTCCTGTTGAGTCAAGTGTTTGTGTATGCTATTACAGCATCGATATAGACCCAGTATGTCATCACTCTAGAGTGCTTGAGATGATGCTGGCAGTATATAAATCAATTATAATAATGTAAGGAATGATTATGGCTGGACAGATCCCAGGAGTCAAGCAGCTAATGCACCTAAAAACTGCAGATGGCACCTAACCTTAATGAGGCTTTTCTATATTTGTCCGTGGAATGTATACATTTCTAGGCTCCTTCACATTGCACGTAGCCTCCTAGCTAGAACTCATGGGATGCTGGACATCAGTCTGTGATTCTCTGGGAATAATATATGCCTTACTGTAAGATAAACAGTGCATTTTGCACTACGGATGGGATGGTACATACATGTGTTTTAGGGTGAACCCCTGCTTTAACATTGCCTGCGCCTCATATAGCAGGGGTAACTTTACGCTGGGAAAAAGCCTTACGCAAACGACGGAAAGAGATACGCCGGGCACAACTACGTTCGTGAATCGGCGTATCTACCTAATTTGCATATTCGATGCGTAAATCGACAGAAGTGCCACCTATCGGCCAGCGTAAATATGCAACTAAGATACAATGGCAGAAGAGACGTACGCCGCTCGTATCTTAGCTAAATTCCGGCGTATCTTGTTTTATGAATACAGAAAAAAGATATGCTGGCGCATCTTAGAAGTTACGCGGCGTATCTTGAGATACGTCGACGTATCTTCTTTCTGAATCTAGCCCATAGCCCATAGTAGTGGTGAAAAAAGCACTTGTGGGTTTAACCAATCTTTTATTTGCCGGGCGCAACTATGTTTGTGAATCGGCGTATCTACC
The DNA here is from genome assembly GCA_029574335.1 of Rana kukunoris. NCBI lineage: Eukaryota > Metazoa > Chordata > Amphibia > Anura > Ranidae > Rana > Rana kukunoris. The sequence continues at coordinate 130,411,265 of CM056050.1, read as the reverse complement.
TAATTTGCATATTTGACGCGTAAATCGACGGAAGCGCCACCTAGCGGCCAGCGTAAATATGCAACTAAGATAAGACGGCGTAAGAGACTTAGGCCGCTCGTATCTTATCTAAATTCCGGCGTATCTTTGTTTTATGAATACAGAAAAAAGATACGCCGGTGCATCTTAGAAGTTACTCGGCGTATCTTGAGATACGTCGACGTATCTTCTTTCTGAATCTAGCCCATAGTAGTGGTGAAAAAGGCACTTGTGGGTTCAACCAATCTTTTATTTTTTGCACAATTCTCCTTTAAGGAGGCATGGCAAGAGGTGTGTCCTATATCTGCATACTTTTGCTGATAGGTGTCCCTTATTCCCATCTTAAAAAGTTGGGTGCGGTATGTCTTTTCTGCGCGTAAGATACCTGTACCAATTGAATGAAAAGATACCTGCAGTTATAAAAAAGAAGCCAGTTGTACTTCCCATGACTTTCTCATAACATTTATATAAGTAAAATCAGATGTTTGGGGGCCTGAGCAATGTCTTCATTCTTTCGGATACAGGTAGTTTGTGCAAAATTGCATACATATTTGCTGGCATCTGCTGTAGAGACTATTTGTAATAATTGAACATACCAGTAACAATGGATGTGTAACAAAGAAAATAATAAAAATAACAGAAAATTGATAATAAACAGAATAGTAACAGAACGGAAAGGCAGCACATACCTCTGCTGATTATCAGATAACAACAAGAAAAATCGCATAACAATAAACAGCTCCAACAGACCATGAAGTTCCTGTTTACATACTGCACAATACTGCACCTTGTGTCACACACCGCTAATTAACACCACACAATAAACATGACAGAGGTCAGACGCTGCGATCATTGTAGGTTTAATATACATTTGTAGGATGTGTGTTTATTGTTGTGCAGGCAAACTGTGTGATCTAATAAAGGATTCATTATGATTATTTATGAAAAATGTAAAGCAAACCAGTGGAGGGAAAACAAGAAGAGGAACTCTTACAATGGTTGGAAGGTAGCCCAGAACCCCTGGAACTGGTCTGGTTTGTAATACATATGTAGCGCCCCCTTACTTTCAGTATGGGCACTACGCTAAAGTTAGTGGGGGAGTGGGAGAGTTATGTTGCTCTCACTCTTAATTTCGTTAAATTTGGGCTGCTGTCATTTTAGAACTGTCCTGTGGGTCAGTCTGCACTCCGGGGGTGTCAATCTCACCCCCGGACGACAGATGGCGTCAGAAGGGTTCTAACAGAGCCGCTTTTCCCCAGCAGCCAATTGGTGTTTTTCCCTCGCAGGGCATGCTGGGGAGGAGTATATTTCTGGCAAACGCCATTTTTCGGGGTTGTTCGCGGATTTCTGGTTCCAGGTGCGGCACCCACCTTTAGAGTGTGCGCATCCAACAGACGCAGAGTTCCAGGCGGATGCTGCCGAGGGGCCCCAGTGACTTGCTGGGTCCCCTCACCACTACGAGAAAGATCCTAGGCCGATGGCTGTACAGTGGGAAATTGGCACAAGGAGAAACCGAAGGCAGGTTATCTGAGAGATTTGAACAAACCATCGGGGATCTAGTGACCGACACACTGACAGGTACACTTCAACTGTCAATCGGTCACCTAATTGTAATTGACTGAAAGGATTCGCTCTGCTGCTCACATTGTCAGCATAGAGCCTGTAGCAGAGGCCTCATCTGGCATCTTAAATCCAATCAGAGCCAGGTCCATAGCAAGGACTTGTTTCTTTCAGCAACCTTAAAAGTGGAACTCCGGTTGCCAGGCGTGTGGCAGAAGTCTGTCCGGGGATCACTTCACCCACTCTGTCTAGAGTGGTGACGAAATGTATTGTTACTGAGAGGAGGCTTGCTCTCCTGTTCATCCAAGCCTGATACCGCAAGGTTTTCCTTCACTTCATCAGCCTGTCCTGTCTACCTTCTCAGTAAAGCAATTGTCTGAATGTCTTCAGATAGTTCCTAAAATAGGTGACCGACTGACAGGTTGCCATACAAACAAACTCCCAGTGTCCGGTTACCTTGATCCCCGATAGCTCGTCCAAGCCCTATTGGATCGCTTGCTTCCGGGCTCTCCTCAGACTGACTCCCCCACCGAACAGCAAAACTTGCTTGGGATCTTCTCATAAAGTGGGGACACAGTAAGTTACTGGGGCCCCTCTGCAGCTTTGGTTGTTCCAGGCCATGAGGGCCCAGAACCAGGAACTCTGTGTAAGCCATCTCGCTGGGGTCCGTGACGTGCGCACACCCTAAAGGTGGGTGCCGCACCCGGATCCAACCTCAAACTCCCGATGCCAAAATGGCCCCCTCAAGAAGTACCCTCCCCCAGCATGCCCTGCGAGGGGAAACCTCCTCTAATTGGCTGCTGGCAAGAAGGCGCTCTCGCTGGTCTCCACTGCTACCACCTGTCGTTCCAAAATGGAAAGGTATCATTGGAACACAGGATGAAACAACAGCAGCAACACAGCACTAACTAGTATAATTCACATGGATGAGAGCTGAATAAGTCTCTCATGCCCCTCTAAATTTGAACAGCATCCGTACTTGGAAGTACAGGGGTGCTACATGTGTTTTTTTTCTGTGGAAGGGGCAAAAGTCTCTTTTAATCTTCTTGGTGGTATTCCTGAGTGTGGCTCGGGGTTAAATTTCAGTACCATTAGCGGTGACCCCAAGCCACACACGGGATTGCATCTCAGGATCCTGGTTAAGGTTACTTACTTTGTCCCCAGGATCCTGCAATTTCCTCCCGCTGTGTCTGCAGGCTGTGTCTGCAGGCTGTGTCCTCTGCCCAATGCCGCTGTCTGCTGGGCTCCGCTCCCTGCAAGCGTTGCAACGCTTAGGTGGTGGAGCCAAGCGGCAGATTCTAAATAGTACAAAATTCACAACACATACAGTACTCTGTAATATTACAGATTACAGTATGAAATTATTTCACATCCCTTTTGTCCCTAGTGCTTTGTCCAGTGCCCTGCCTGCACTTTTATATTATATATATGTTCTTTCTGCCTGCAAACATGAGATTGTCCATGGAAACCAAAAAGTGTCCCTTTGCGTCAAAAACGGTTTTAGACCAGCTAGAAAACAGTGATAGTAAATTAGAACACTTGCAGAATTGAGCTATAGTGATTCATGAGGAAATTCATTTTAGTATTATTATATTTATATTTATAGTTATTTATTATATTATAATTTATGATTTTTTGATTTTCTGTTTCGAACTTTATCATACTCGGGATGTCTACTAGACTCTTGTAACAGGAGGGCACAATGATTGTGCACACCTGCATGGGTTTGCCTTGATTAGCGGGGGGCAGTCTATTGCAGGGTGATTAGTGGAGTTTGGGCCCTCCTGCACACCTGGGGCCAATGAGCATGAAGGGATTGTTCTGGAAGCAGTGGGGCTTATTATAAAAGGAAAAGCCCACTATGCCAAAATGTCACTGACAGGCTGAAGATCTGGTTAAAAGAAATATTGACACCCACCCTCCCGTCGCGTGCACGTTTATGTGGTCTATCACCTTCCTTAAGGGGGACTGGTATTATGAAATTAATTGAATTTAACTGGCTTGAGTCATTCAAGGATAAGCAATTTTGGAAAGGATCAATTGATTTGAGTTTAAATTATGATGTTATTATGAGTATTATTATTTTGTGTAAACCAATAAAGGTGCCGCGGCAAAATTTATGCCAATATTAAAGTATCAGGCTTATTATTTATGAGTGGTGTTTGGAGATGGTGGGGGGGGGGGGGGGGGTAAAGGGTGCAATCCCATGTTTGGACAGATTTAAATGTGTTATTACTAAGAACTGCAGGATTACAATATAAAACGCCAAATTTCTATGCAAAACAATGTACCAATTTGAGATGAAAAATCTGACATAATCATACCGCCAGGGTTGCTACGGCAGCCAAGTGATGAGTCTGAAGTAGTTCATATAAAGTGGATTTGGTTGAAGAAAAGCCAGTGACCAGATAGGTCTGTATTTTGTATTTGATAGCAACCTTGGTTTTAATAGAGGTGACGTGTCATATTCGGCTCCCTCATCACAGACTGCTCCGGAAGTGCGGCGGCCAACTGCGCATGCGCGATGCGTTCCAAACGCATCTGCGATGCGTTACAAAGCATTTACGACACTGCACACCAGCGAAGCCGTCATTCAGATGGACTTAGAGGTAAGTGGCCAGTCGGCCTCACGTCCTCCCCCGGGCGGCTCGCTCGCGCGCTCGCCTCCCGCCTCTGTTTTCAACATCCTCCAATCCACAGGGATGTTAAGGAAAGAGCCTGGATGCCGAACGAGGTTTCGCTGGTGTGCACTGCCGTAAATGCATTGGACCGCATCGCAGATGCGTTTGGAACGCAACGCGCATGCGTAGTTAGCCGCCCAGCACTTCCGGAGCAGTCTGTGATGGGGAGCGGAATATGACGATACAGAGGCACTAAAGGGAAATAGGGACAGCATACAGGTACCCAGAGGTGACATTTCTCTATTTGTACATGTTCAGAAATTTTGAAATCCAATTGCCACTCATGACACATCTCTGAAATATGCAAATTGTTATCCCATGTTCTTATCCCCCTACCATGCCTGACTTCAAGCACCACACAAATTGCACTTGTAAAGATTGGGCCTTGTATACCCATCCCAGGTGTGCAGGAGTTTGGGCCCTCCTGCACACCTGGGGCCAATGAGCATGAAGGGATTGTTCTGGAAGCAGTGGGGCTTATTATAAAAGGAAAAGCCCACTATGCCAAAATGTCACTGACAGGCTGAAGATTTGGTTAAAAGAAATATTGACACCCACCCTCCCGTCGCGTGCACGTTTATGTGGTCTATCACCTTCCTTAAGGGGGACTGGTATTATGAAATTAATTGAATTTAACTGGCTTGAGTCATTCAAGGATAAGCAATTTTGGAAAGGATCAATTGATTTGAGTTTAAATTATGATGTTATTATGAGTATTATTATTTTGTGTAAACCAATAAAGGTGCCGCGGCAAAATTTATGCCAATATTAAAGTATCAGGCTTATTATTTATGAGTGGTGTTTGGAGATGGTGGGGGGGGGGGGGGGGGTAAAGGGTGCAATCCCATGTTTGGACAGATTTAAATGTGTTATTACTAAGAACTGCAGGATTACAATATAAAACGCCAAATTTCTATGCAAAACAATGTACCAATTTGAGATGAAAAAATCTGACATAATCATACCGCCAGGGTTGCTACGGCAGCCAAGTGATGAGTCTGAAGTAGTTCATATAAAGTGGATTTGGTTGAAGAAAAGCCAGTGACCAGATAGGTCTGTATTTTGTATTTGATAGCAACCTTGGTTTTAATAGAGGTGACGTGTCATATTCGGCTCCCTCATCACAGACTGCTCCGGAAGTGCTGCGGCGGCCAACTGCGCATGCGCGATGCGTTCCAAACGCATCTGCGATGCGTTACAAAGCATTTACGACACTGCACACCAGCGAAGCCGTCATTCAGATGGACTTAGAGGTAAGTGGCCAGTCGGCCTCACGTCCTCCCTTCGCTCGGGCGGCTCGCTCCGCTCGCTCGGCCTCCCGCCTCTGTTTTCAACATCCTCCAATCCACAGGGATGTTAAGGAAAGAGCCTGGATGCCGAACGAGGTTTCGCTGGTGTGCACTGCCGTAAATGCATTGGAACGCATCGCAGATGTGTTTGGAACGCAACGCGCATGCGTAGTTAGCCGCCCAGCACTTCCGGAGCAGTCTGTGATGGGGAGCGGAATATGACGATACAGAGGCACTAAAGGGAAATAGGGACAGCATACAGGTACCCAGAGGTGACATTTCTCTATTTGTACATGTTCAGAAATTTTGAAATCCAATTGCCACTCATGACACATCTCTGAAATATGCAAATTGTTATCCCATGTTCTTATCCCCCTACCATGCCTGACTTCAAGCACCACACAAATTGCACTTGTAAAGATTGGGCCTTGTATACCCATCCTAAGGGTGAAATTAGATGGAAGGAATGTTTTTAATTGGAAACTGTGACATTTAGACGCCATGCTTGGTTGATAATCAGTCGATCACCTCGGGGTGAGGGCCACTGTAAAATGTGCTTCTGCTGTCAGCTTGAGGAATTTTCTGAAATAATTATTGCACACTGTGCATTTTTAGAAAAGCTTTCTTATCTGAATGTGGTAGAATTTTCATTTGTGATTTCTATGTTAATGCCCCAGAGATGATACTCCCATAGTTTGAAGTAGGATCCAAGCTTCCAACAGCACTTTGATAATGGTGCATGGCGTCTAGTGGCTTACAGCTCTGCTTCTATTATGATTTTGTAATCAAGCTTTGTAAAGGATCAAGGTTTTTAATCTTCGTGTATTCTACACAGGGCCCCCAGCCCCCCTAAAACTTACCTGAGCCCCTTCTCGACCCAGTGGTGTGCAGCATACCCTCAGCTCTCCCAGGTCTCTCCCTTCTCAATAGCTGAGACAGCAGCATTAGCCATTGGCTCCTGCTACTGTCAATCACAGCCAGTGAGCCAATGAAGAGAAAGCAGGAGTAGAGCCAAGCCGCGCTCCATGTGTGAATGGATACACGGAGCAGTGGCTCGGGAGCAAGCCTGCTCGGGTGCCCCCATAACAAACTGCTTACTCTGGGGGCACTAGGCAGGAGGGAGGAGCCGGAGCAGCGTTGGGGGACCTGAGAAGGGGAGGATCGGGGCAGCTCTTTTCAAAACCATTGCACAGAGGAGGTAAGTATAACATGTTTGTTATTTAAAAAAAAAAAATGAATCTTTACTGGTACAACATGATTCAGTCATTAACCACTTAAGACCCGGACCAATACGCTGGTAAATGACCCAAGGTGTTTTTGCGATTCGGCACTGCGTCGCTTTAACAGACAATTGCGCGGTCGTGCGACGTGGCTCCCAAACAAAATTTGCGTCCTTTTCTTCCCACAAATAGAGCTTTCTTTTGGTGGTATTTGATCACCTCTGCGATTTTTATTTTTTGCGCTATATACAAAAATAGAGCGACATTTTTGAAAAAAACCCACTATTTTTTACTTTTTGTTAAAAAAAAATCAAATAAACTAAATTTTAGTCAAACATTTAGGCCAAAATTTATTTAGCCACATGTCTTTAGTAAAAAAAAAAAATTGCGATAAAAAAAAAATAGCTACCTAGCGGGAACAGCGACACTAATACAGCGATCAGAAAAATGATCGCTTAGTGACGCTGGCAATAGGGAGTGAAAGGGTTAACTAGGGCGGTGATCAGGGGGTTAAAACTTTATTAGGGGGGGTGGGGGGGCTATCCTGAACCTAACACTAACTGATTTTACACTGCCTGTCACACTGACACTAAATGCAGTGATTAGATCACTGCATTCAGTGACACTGTGACAGGGGGGGTGGGGGGGCAGATCGCAAGGGGTTAAGTATGCCTATGTGTGTGTGTGTCAGTGTAATGTTGGTGCACACTTATTGTGAGGTGTTTCTCCCATCGCAGCGGTTGGAAATTTTGCATTAGCGAAATTTCGCAATTTTTTTTTTTTTTTATAAAATATCACGAATATTCGATATTAACAAATATTCGCGAATATTCTTCTATATATTCGCGAAATATCGCGAAATCGAATATGGCGTATTCCGCTCATCACTATACATGATTAGAAAATTGTAACAGCAGTAATGAAATGGTCAACAATACAATACAGTACAGTACATAAATATAAGCTATAATGGGATTGACTTCCATATGAGTACCCCAAAGGGGTACAGGGGTACTCATAAAGAAGTCAATCCCATTATAGCTTATATTTATGTACTGTACTGTATTGTATTGTTGACCATTTCATTACTGCTGTTACAATTTTCTAATCATGTATAACCATAGTTTACTATTTTAATGACTGAATTATGTTGTATTCTTAATTATTGTATAAACCAAGTAAAGTTTTCATTTTAATATATCCATTATCTTTTGAATTGAATATATTGTTACTTAAAAACCCCGCCCTGGGAAACTTTTCCATTTTGTTTTGTTTTTGCAATTCTTGGGGTGTGCGGCCCATGGACTCTACACACAAGCGTTTTTCCTTTTCATGAATCTTTACTGTCACTTTAAATTAGGTTGTAACAAGAGATAGCTCACCTAGGGCTCATCTGTTATCGCTGCTTACAGTGAGGTGCATGGCAAGCCTGCCCCCCGTGAGTCCATAGTCAAATCAAAACATGAAGAATACAGGACCTCCCTAATGAATGAAAGGAATATTTTATTGGCACCTTATGTTAACCAGCAACACATGACCGTTCTTGCGTGTTTCGGGCTTATAATAGCAACCTGTTTGTACAGACATTTGTTGCTGGTTGTAGCCAAGGATGCAATAAAATTGGCCAAGTTAAGGCTGAGTGCTGGCATTTGTGTTTTTAAATCAGGATACTTTTAAAGATGTGCATATGAGGGCTATAGAAGTGAGTAAAAGCTTGAACAAAGCTTGCTATGCATAGATGAACAAGGCCTTATTGTCACCTAGAAATAAAATAGTTTTTGTGTGCTGTCTATTTGTAGTCTGGCTGAACCCGGTCACGTCCGGACAGTGTCGTCTTCATGTAATGTTTATTGGGAGTCTTGTTTGTTAATTATTTATGGCCATTTGTTTCCTTATATGGTTACAAAAATTGTTTTCATCACATTTTTCGTCTAAGACTGTACTTTTTTATATTCCTAATTTTTTGATACTATAATAAATCCTTTTTGTATCTAAAATTCTAGGTCATTGTTGCTATTGGTAACCCCTTTAGGCCCTCCCTAGGCCATTTCCCCCCCCCCTTTTTTTCCTGTTTTGTTACTTATGAGCTGGTTACAGCAACAAACTCCAACCTTGGTACATGATCAAGTATAGGTATCTATTATTATTACCTATAAATTAGTGGTTTACTTGCACTTTCCCTTTCCCCAGTCCCTTGATTATTTATACGGTAAATTACCACAAGCGTTCACTACTAAAATACCATATCACTTCAAATATAGCGCATGAGGTATTTTAGTAGCATCTTTCGTGAATGCCAACACATTTTTGGAAAAACGCTGAGCGGTACTTTGCCGTATTTCTTATAGCAGTAGATACAGCTTTGTGAATGTAGCCAATTGTTCTGTGTGGGGACTGCTTTTGACTGGTCTCGGATTTATCTATTGTGAGGTTTATAAATGAAGGTAGCTATTTATTGTTGTCATTTTTTTTGTTTTGTTTTTGTGTGTACTGTTATTTTGTATGCAATGCTTGAAACATTTTAATAAAAAGAATTTAACAAAAAAAAAAAAAAATCAGAAAAAAGGCTTGGGGACTCAAGCACACAAGAGTTTGAGAGGAATTGGCTAGCAGCAGGACAGTTTTGCATCAGCAATAATGGGATTCACTGCTTCTTCTGTTGTAAAACTCTACCTCCTAGCAATTCATTATTTTTGTTTTTATTTAGTTCTGCTTTATGTAAAAACTGAGCATACGAAGTGCTTGCTATGTTGGAAAATCTCTCCATTTTCCCCAACCCGGTCCCTGGACTACACAAGAATTTTGGTTATGTTAGAGAGGGACTTGACAATAGAAGGTTATAGTGTGTATCAGTTCCATGAAGCAAGCAGCTGTCCATCATTCTCAGAAAATATCTTCTGTCCATCAAACGCAATCTTCACGTCCTTAATTGGTGTGCTCTGTGACATGGTATTCATTCTTGTACAGTGTAACTTTAAAACATTGTACAACATGCTGCATTATGTTTTTTAAGCTAAAGATAAACTATGATTCAAAGGCTATATCTGCCATTTCGAAAGGGGAATAGAGCTATCCACCCACCTACCATATGGTTTTAGCTTTCCTCTCTGCAAGAAAGCCACTATGCTCTCATCTCAAGCTAGCACTTTTCTTGATTAAGGGTGAATCTTAACATTATGTTAATGTGCATTTCCCAAAGCCAAGCTCATCAAATTACTGGCCAACCACTTAATAGCACATATGCACGAAACATGCTGTATTATTTTTTTTTTTTTTGGCCTGTAATCTTTCCATTATGTGCCTGAGTTATTTATAGGCTTAACGTGATTGAGTCCCTCTCCTAACATTTTTAAAGTCTCTATTTATGCCATGAATTCCTTAATTGGAACACGTTTGGACAAATATTTCAAGCTAGTAAGTACTACTATATATCTAGACACCGATAGATAGATAGATAGATAGATAGATAGATAGATAGATAGATAGATAGATAGATAGATAGATAGATAGATAGATAGATAGATAGATAGACAGTAACCGATCCTCAGTCTTGTTTTTTCTGAGCTTTTAGATTGATATTCATCATGGGAAATCTAGTTCAAGAAAGCTTTTATTGATCTTGTTCTCCCTCCAAAATGATTTTAAAATTCAATTAACATTGTTGCATTTAAAAACTGATAGGCTTTCAGAAACAAAAATAATAGGACATCATTTAACAGTAACTGACAAACAGTAACGATATGACAGTGATGAGAAAACAATTTGGACCTAAATAAAAAAAATAGTTAATGCACTTGTAACTGGCCTCGGAGCTTTAGGAATGCCTATAGCTCAGCATAATATGGGTTTTATATTGCTTTGTATCCGTGATTTGCAACATTTCATGTGCACTAGAGACAATTTAGTAGAATGTGTTGCTCTAACAGATATGCCCACTCACACTTATTTTGCGAATTCTCACTTTCTTGATTTTGTTAAGTCTTACAGTAAACTATTCTTAATTTCTTCAAATTGTGAATTACAGCTTAGAATTGTAAAAAAAAAAAAAGTGATTGTAAATGTCATTTTTTTCTATTCATTAAAATAATAAATATTATACCGGCGCTCCTGGCTCTTCCTCTTCTCAGTGTGCCCCCATAGGAAGCTCGCTATTGACACAAACAGTGCAACTTGGCACTGCACCCTGCTCCTTCAATCACACATCTCAACACATTTACATAAATGAAAGGAAAAGGCAGATACATAATTTTAGACCAAATTGTTGGTCAGAAACAAACTGCTGCTGTTTGGGAATTTTGTAAATATGGATGTTTAGGTGGTGAGCATTCGTTTTTATCAAGCTACTCCTCAAGGCCATGGGGCTTATATCGCCACAGAAAACAATGGGGACTGTCTCAACAGTGTGAGTGGACTCTGCACCCAATGGTAATTTAGCAGAAACTGTTCATATATTTTAGACTAAAGGCTATAATATACTTTACCGTGTAAATGCAGATGACAGTAGACAGGTTAAGTTAGACAATTGATGGATCAGTAAATAGGCAACTGCACACGTTTAAAGATGCTGTACTAGATGAGGTGAACACTCACCCATAATATGGCAATCAACTGAACTGCAACAATGCAAAAAAAAATGTAACTGATGTAAAAAGGATTAAACGTATTAGCATTAACTAACCCAATCATAAACTTCCTTGAGTGCATGCTATGCATACAACCCTAATAGTGGGTAGCTGTACTGTATGTGTTCCTGACACGGGGTAAAGTACCTGGTGCCTTGTTAGAAGTACTAAGGCGGCCAATGTTGGGGCCTGTTTGTAAGGTGATGCACATGAAGCTGTCCCTTTAAAGCTGCGTACACACGATCGGGCCACGACGGACCACTCTCATCGGTTCACCGATGAAGCTGACTGATGGACTGATGTGCCTACACACCATCGGTTAATGAACCGATCGTGTCAGAACACGGTGACGTAAAACACGCGACGTGCTGAAAACAATGAAGTTCAATGCTTCCAAGCATGCGTCGACTTGATTCTGAGCATGCGCGGCCTTTTGACCGATGCCTTTGCATACTAACAATCGGTTTTGACCCATCGGTTAGCCGTCTATCGGTTGGAATTTAAAGCAAGCCATCTGTTTTTTGACCGAAGGATAACGGACCGATGGGACCTACACACGATCGGTTTGGACCGATGAAAACGAACCTCAGTCCGTTTGCATCGGTTTGAACCGATCGCGTGTACGAGGCCTAAGTCTGTACAATGGATATCTAAATGGGCTGCTAAATAAGGAGTGGTCTCTATTAGTATTAACTGTGGGTAGTAAGAGATTGTTGTTCCACTCACCACTGGTATGCAACGGATCCAGTCCCCCTGCACTTGGTGGTCAGTTTTCCCAGAAGGCACAGTCCTCACGATCAGGTCTTCGTGATCAGACAATCACTGGCTGCAGGCGCACAGGACCGTGCGTCTCCCCAGCTTTGGTCCCAGCCAATGAAACACCACAGCACAAGGGGCTCTCAGTGAATCAGTCCTTGGCACTCAAAATTAAGGGGTTACTAAAATTACGAAAAATTTCAGAATAAAACCTTGGAAGTGATGTAACTCATCAGTGCTGCCTATTAGTGTCATCTACCTGTGCCCATCAGTGCCACCTATTCGTGTCACATATCAGTGCCCTTCAGTGCCACCCATCAGTGCCACCCATCAGTGCAGTCTATCAGTGCCTACCAGTGCAGCTTCAAGCTCTATTTGTGTGAAAAAAAATTGTCAAAATTGTATTTGGGTACAGCATTTCATGACCGTGCAATTGTCATTAAAAGTCAAAGACAGCGCCGAAAGCTGAAAATTGGTGGCAGGAAGGGGGTCTAAGTCCCCAGTAAGCAAGTGGTTAAACAAAAATCATTCAATCTGGTATCGTACGAGAACATTTTTCGTGCTTGTCCCTTTGGATAATTTTGCACAACCTGTCCTGAATGGCTCTTGATAACGGTGCACTAATGACTAGATTATCTTACAATCACTTCGAAAGTGGTGTTTTTCGGACGATTTTCTGATCGTGTGTACAAGGCTTTACTGTGAAGAAGCCTTTCTTTATTTGGAGGTTAAATCTCTTTTCCTCCAGATGTAAAGAGTGCCCCCTTCTCCTCTGTAATGACCGGAAAGTGAATAATTCTACATCCAGTTCACTATAAGGACCATTTTTTTGTACATGGTATCAGTAATGGGAATCAGTTTAGCTTATCTTTCCTCATAGCCCAGCTCCTGCATACCTCTTATCAATTTAGTTGCCCTTCTCTTACTGCTCAGAACTGAACTGCGTATTCTAGATGGGGTCTTACCAATGATTTGTAGAGGGGCAACATCCTCTCTCTCTCTCTCTCTCTCTCTCTCTCTCTCTCTCTCTCTCGTTAGCTTGGCATACCATGCTATTAAATCTATGATCTACAAGAACACCCAGATCCTTCTCCACTATTTACTCCCCCGGCTGTTCTCCTCCTGAAAAAATGTATGATGCATGCATGTTTTTAGCCCCCAAGTGCATAGCTTTACATTTATCAACATTAAACCTTATTTGACACATAGTTGCCCAATTAAATAGTGCACTGAGGTTGGCTTGTAAATTGGAGACATCCTGTAAAGATGTATGTTATTCCATGTATATATAGCATGGTGTTACCTGCAAAGACTGAAATCGTACTTTTAATCCCAGACTATATATCATTTATAAATAGGTTAAAAATACCCCTAGACCATTCAGACTTTTAATCATTAATCACTTCTGAATTTGGTTTTTTATCCATTTTTCTATCCATTTACAAACTGAGTTTTCTAAGCCTGTAGACTTTAACCGCTTAAGTACCACCCCACGTACATATACTGCAGCAGGGCGGTCCTTAAGCGCAAAATCACGCACCTGTGTGTGATTTATTTGTTCGAATCTGGACACAACAGGAGCCAGTCAGTGGGCCCTGCCATCATTCTGAGAAAGGCAGAATGGCTGTCTGCCTATGTAAACAAGGCAGATTGCCATTCTGCTTGTAAGGAAGACTACGATCTAGTGTTTCTGCTAAGCAGGAACACAGATCTCTGTCTTTCTGCAGTAAAACCATCCCCCACACTGTATGAAAGCACTCCCAAAGAACACATTTAGCCTGCTGATCGCCCCTGATGTTATCCCTTTCCTTGCCAGTGTCATTAGCACTGATCACTATATTGGTGTCACTGGTCCCCAAAAAGTGTCACTTAGAGTCAGACTTGTCCTCCGCAATGTCGCAGTCCATAAATCTATCCCATAGTTTGTAGACGCTATAATTTGTGTGCAAACCAATCAATATACACTTATTGGGATTTCTTTTACCAAAAACATGTAGCAGAATACATATAAGCCTAAATTGATGAAGAAATTCGATTTTTTTTATATATACTGGGAATGTTTTATAGCAGAAAGTAAAACATATTTATTTATTTTCAAAATTGTCGCTCTTTTTTTTTTTTTTGCACAAAAAATAAAAACCGCAGAGGTGATCAAATACCACCGAAAGAAAGCTCTATTTGTGGGAAAAAAGAAAATCAATGTTATTTGGGTACAGTGTCGCATGACCGCACAATTGTCAGTCAAAGCAACTCAGTGCCGTATCGCAAAAAAAAATGGCCTAGTCAGGAAAGGGGGGTAAACCTTCCGAAGCTGAAGTGGTAATCTTACACATTAGCGTGTGGGGAACTGTGTCAAAGCACAAAAGCCTCATTAGAGTTATTGGCATTTAACATTTGTGTACACACGATCGGAAAATCTGACAAGACACTTTTATTTTAATTTTTTTTTAGAGCAAGCTATCTAACATTTGTTGGCAGAAACAACAATTGTCCAATGGAGCATAGAAAGGGTCGGATTTTTCGACAACAGCCTGCCATCACACAATTCCCGTTGGAAAATACGATCGTGTGTACGGGCCTTAAGAAATGGCTGGACCTCACGTGGGGTCCAAGTAAAGTTTATTGTTATATGAAAATATCCAAAAAGACACCAGAAGACACCAGCAGTGGTCAAGGTAGATACCTTCCACACAACAGAAATGTGCTTAATCATTACCAAACCAGGAGCTATGGCACGTGGAGAGAGGACACAGGTTTGGAATACATGCTTGTTCCAAGTGAGTGGCTTACTAGAAAGTGGACCTGTAGTTCTTCGCCTTTAACCACTTAAGGACCCCCTGCCGACGATATACGTCGGCAGAATGGCACGGCTGGGCACAATCACGTACCTGTATGTGTCTCTTTAAGGCCCAGCCGCAGGACCCGATTGTCGCTGGTGTCCCGCGATCGGTCACCGGAGCTGAACAATGGGGAGAGGTGTGTGTAAATTTTCCAAGCCAAGAAAAATTATTTTTCTGAGGCTATCAATAGCGCCTTAAACCGCCCTCGCGAACTCTTCAAGATGGTCACTCAGACCATGAAACCAGGATGTCTTGAAGCCCCCAATTCGGACTCACAAGAATTTTGCAATGATTTGTCGGATTACTTCATTAATAAAATCGAGGGAATCCGTGAAAGCATTCAGCAAAACAATTCCCCCCTTAGCCCCCCCGCAACCTTTCACACAACACCCACAGTAATTCACCTCTATCAGGTATGTTTACCCTTGAACCCATCTCCATCGATGCGACATATGAAATCATTGGGGCTCTGCGTAATAGCACAGCACCTAATGATATCATCCCCACAAAACTGCTGAAGGAATGCGCTGACATTTTAGCGCCCCCCATCACTCGGCTTATCAACCAGTCCTTCAAGGAGGGCATAGTGCCCTCACAGTTGAAAGAGGGCGTAATCCAACCCATCCTGAAGAAACCCACCCTAGATCCCAAGGATCCACTACACCGCCGTCCCATAACAGCCTTAAATGCAGAGCTTTTTTTCTCAGAAAATAGGTGCAGGAACTCAACCACGACCCGTTCAGATTTCACAAACAGTAGAAGGGTCTTAAAGGGGCATTAAATACCAGAATTGCATTACATACAGTGTGCAGAGTTCAGGGGGTTACAAAGCAGTCACTTGTAAACACAGAAACCAGACTTCTGTGTTCACAAGTGATTGTGGTGAGCGGGCACCAAAGGGTCTGAGCCAAAGGTGGTGGAACTGAGTTCCACCAAGTTCCCCCAGAAAAAAAGCCCTGCTTAAATGTACTTTCAAAGGTAATGGAAAAAGTAGTGGTACAACAGCTGCAACAGCATCTAGATACACACAAGCTACTTGATCCATATCAATCGGGTTTCCGTCCAGGACACGGGACAGAAACCGCATTGCTTAAAATATGGGACGACGCTCTCGAGGCCGCAGACGAAGGAGAATCTTGTCTTCTGGTTCTGTTGGACCTAAGCGCAGCTTTTGACACTGTAGACCACAAACTTTTAACTACACGGCTAGCTGAAGTAGCCAAAGTCGCAGAAGGCGATTTATCTTGGTTCTCCTCTTTTCTGGAAAACCGATCGCAAACAGTGAAGTTAGGACCCTTCACATCTAAGAAACGCACAGTAACATGCGGAGTCCCTCAAGGATCGCCTCTGTCACCAGTGCTGTTTAACATCTATCTTCGTCCTCTTTTTGAGATTATCAGCAGCCAAAAACTGCTCTATCACTCATACGCCGACGACATGCAACTGTACTTCCGCATTTGCAATAAAAAGGATCACCGCCTCAATCTAGAGACTTGCCTCTCTTTGATAGAGGACTGGATGACAAAGAGTTATCTTAAACTCAATGGAGCGAAAACAGAACTTCTCCTGTTTCACGCCAAGCAAAGGAGTCAACCTGCAACAACCTGGACACCCCCGCCCATTTTGGGCAAAATCATCACCCCTAGCGCCAAAGTCAAAAGTCTCGGGGTCTTATTTGACTCCTACATGACAATGGACGCACACAAATAGGGTCAGTAGTCAGCGGATCCCACCATCTGTTGCGCCTACTACGCAGACTTACCCCTTTCATCCCCAAAGAAGATTTAGCGGTCCTGGTGGGAACAATTGTTAACTCCAGACTGGATTATGCAAATGCCCTTTACCTCGGACTCCCCAAATACCAAATCGCTCGTCTGCAAGTCGTTCAGAACACGGCTGCCACACTTGTGACTGGGAAAAAACCCTGGTAATCTATCTCACCTTCACTGAGAGCCCTCCACTGGCTACCAGTGAAAGACAGGATTGCTTTTAAAGCACTCTGTCTAACGCATAGATGTATCCATGGGAATGCCCCCCAATATCTATGCGAAAAAATAAAAGCCCACAACCCCAATCGCGTTCTGCGATCCACCAATCAAAACCTACTACAGATCCCGAAAGCCAACTATAAGTCCAAAGGAGAAAGAAGATTCGCCGTCCAAGGTCCCAGACTATGGAACGCTTTACCAACCAGCATTCGGTTGGAGGAGAATCACTTAGCCTTCAGGAGGAAGATCAAGACTCATCTCTTTTGATATCAAAGGAGACGGAACAACAAGCTCCCAGAGGCGATTCAGTTTGCATGTGCCGCGCTATATAAGTTTTCATTCATTTATTCATTCATTCATTTACACTGATCGTCTGCTACCTGATATAGGGAAAGACGATCAATAAAGTCACACATCCAGCCCCGCCCCCCTACAGTTAGAAACACATATGAGGTCACACTTAACCCTTACAGCGCCCCCTAGTGGTTAACTCCTAAACTGCAATTGTCATTTTCACAGTAATAGCACTTTTCGCTGTGAAAATGACAATGGTCCCAAAAATGTGTCAAAATTGTCCGATGTGTCTGCCATAATGTCGCAGTCACGAAAAAAATTGCTGATCACCGTCATTAGTAGTAAAAAATAAATATTAATAAAAATGCAATAAAACTATCCCCTATTTTGTAAACGCTGTACATTTTGCGCAAACCAATCGATAAACGCTTATTGCAGTTTTTTTTTACCAAAAATATGTAGAAGAATACGTATTGGCCTAAACTGAGGAAAATGTTTTTGTTTTTAGATATTTTGGGGGGATATTTATGATAGCAAAAAGATAAAAATTGAATTTTTTTCAAAATTGTCTCTCTATTTTTGTTTATAGCGCAGAAAATAAAAACCGCAGAGATGATCAAATACCACCAAAAGAAAGCTCTATTTGTGGGAAAAAAAGAACGCCAATTTTGTTTGGGAGTCATATCGCACGACTGCGCAATTGTCAGTTAAAGCGACGCAGGATCACTAAAGGAAACATTTTTTTTTGCTAAAAATGACTGTTTACAGGGTATAGAGACATAAAAGTTAACTGATTCCTTTTAAAAATGATTAAAATTAGATAAAAATCAATCATATAATATGCCTCTAGTTTCACTTTCGTTTTTAAACTGTTTTTTTGTTTATGTGAAGTAGAGAGAGAGACAGAACAAAAACAAACAAATCCAGGGCAGTGTTTTGTTTTTAAATTGAATCCCAGGGCAGTGTTTTGTTTTTAAAATTAATCTGATTGGTTCTGAGGAGTTTTAGACACACAGCTTGTACCACAGTGAAAAGCTGCCATGAGATTTTTCATAAGGAGCCAGACAAGCAGGAAGTGTGGAGATCAGAGCAGAATTACAGTAACTTCAAAGCAAAAATGAACAATGGGAACATGAAAACAGCACTGCATTAAGGTAAAGGAAGCTATTTAGCTAAAAAAAAAAAATATTTAGTGATCCTTTAACCTGCAAAATGGTCCGGGTCTTAAGTGGTTAAAAACCAAGTCATCTGAGGTAGCTCTCATATACCTTTTCGCAAAGCTTCAGTTTAATTAGAATACAGGCAGCACAACTACTTCTTTTGGCTTGAAGCAGTACTCTTACCTCATGCATTCGTGAACGCTTTGATAGTATCGAGCTGTTTAACTTGATAATGTAGAGTTTGATTACTTGTGGGTAACACATACCATTTATTATAGAAATTGTGTTCGCATTTTGGTCAGTTCATGTGAATTGACACCCCAGTGCAGAAGTGAATTTGATTGTGTGTAAATGGAAGTAGTGGAGTGTGACATTGTTAATGCAGTAAAGACAATGTTCTTCACTCTCTCCCTGTTTAGAAAGACGGTAAGGAGAGGATGCTATGCTAATGAAATGCTCAGTGCTCTGAGCAAAATAAAAAAGGGTTAGTTCTTTGTACACGGTGGATGCTGCGAAATGAGAAAAAAAGGTAATTTAGCAAGCGATTTTCTGTGCGTGTCTACTTGTGCTGGACAGCCTTAAGATTCCAGGAAAATATGTTGCAAATATATACATTACTTTTTGGAAGGAAACACGCCAATTGACTGAGTGATCAGTATAAGTCCTGTGTATGCAGAGTGAATAGCAATGTAAACACTTTGACTGCATCTAGATTCTAATTAAGAAGAGGCAGAAGCCTTCCAGTGGTTTTACAATTTCAGTGTCCACACCCATTTCTCCAATACCGGCTCCATTTAAAGCCTTACATTCTGTTAAGTTCCCAAAAAACTGATTACAAGCTATGATAAAAATACATTCACACGCTATAATAACGCCACCTATACTGCAAATCACATGGTATAATAACGCCACCTATACTGCAAATCACACGCTATAATACCACTACCTGTAAATTTACAATCAAATATCAAACATAATTACAATAAAGTATTTTTTAACTTTTGTATTTACTGTTCCTTTAAGAAACACCCTATTTAAATAATAAAAAATACAAAAACGGACATTAAGCAGTACACTGCACTTACTTTTACTTACAGAAAAAAGTTTTTACATCTGCTGCCTGCGTCTGTAGATTCTTGCCCTCCTTTGTCTTCTCAGTGCCCATGGCATATGAGCTCCTCATAGCAAGGCAAGGACAGCCACCATGCAGTCTTTCCGGCAGAAACCACCTTTGGCCTGCCAGGCGTACCTAGAGCATTTGGCACCCGGAACGGATCCTATATCTGCCCCCCCACAGTAAAATGTAAAAAACACCCCACTGTGCCCCCTGCATCCTTCAATATCTCTGTCACTACTGTGTACCCCTCTCCACAACTGCACCTCTGGACCCCTTTACATTACACAGCACCCTGCACCTCTGGGCCCCTTTACATTACACAGCACCCCTTTACATTACACAGCACCCTGCACCTCTGGACCCCTTTACATTACACAACACACTGCCCCTTTACATTACACAGCACCCTGCACCTCTGGGCCCCTTTACATTACACAGCACCCCTTTACATTACACAGCACCCTGCACCTCTGGGCCCCTTTACATTACACAGACCCCTGCACCTCTGGACCCCTTTACATTACACAGCACCCTGCACCTCTGGGCCCCTTTACATTACACAGCACCCTACAGCTCTAGACACCTGTATGTTACACAGACACCCCCCTACAGTGCAGACCCCCCTTACAACACAGACCCCTTCTTATAATACAGAACCCCCTCTACAATACAGATTCACCCCCAAAGAGCAGACCCCCCTACAATACAAACCCACCTACAATACATAACCCCCCTCCTACAATACAGAACCCCCCCTACAATACAGACCCCTCTCCCTACAATACTGACCCCCCCTACAATACAGACCCCTCTCCCTACAATACTGAACCCCCCTCTCCCTACAATACATACCCGCCCCCTACATTACAGACCCCTTCTACAATACAGAACCCCCTCCCTACAATATAGACCCCCTACAATACACAATCCCCCCTCCTTCAAAACAGACCCCCCTACAATACAGCCCCCCCTCCTACAATACAGAACCCCCCCTACAATACAGAACTCCCCCTACAATACAGACCCCCCTACAATACCGAACCCCCCTACAGTGCCGACCCCCCCTACAATACCGAACCCCCCCTCCCTACAATACAGACCCCCCTCCCTACAATACAGACCCCCCTACAATACACAATCCCCCCTCTTACAATACAGACCCCCCCTACAATACAGCCCCCCCCTACAATATAAAACTCCCCCTCCTACAATACAGAACCCCCCTACAATACAGAACCCCCCTACTATACAGAACCCCCCTCCTACAATACAGACCCCCCCTACAATACAGCCCCCCCCTACAATATAAAACTCCCCCTCCTACAATACAGAACCCCCCTACAATACAGAACCCCCCTACTATACAGAACCCCCCTCCTACAATACAGAACCCCCCTACAATACCGAACCCCCTCCTACAATACAGAACCCCCACTCCCACAATACCGAACCCCCCACCTTGCCGCCCCCCCCTACAATACAGAACCCCCCCCTACAATACAGAACCCCCCCCTACAATACAGAACCCCCTCCTACAATACAGAACCCCCCACAACACAGAACCCTCCCACAACACAGAACCCCCTCTACAGTGCCGACCCCCCCTACAATACAGAACCCCCCCACCCCCCTTAAGACCTGTATAGCAGGCTCAGCTAATGTGTTTGCCGCATGCTGCACACACACAGCACAGCACAGTACAGACAAGACTCAGACCTGCGGCGCTGCACAGGGAAGGGGGATGATTGCGGCCGTGTCCCGAGTGTGCCGACGGCTCGCTCGGGTTACTGCTTGCACCCCCGCAAAGCCAGGCGCCTGTCACCATGTCATGCCGCCCAAAGTCCTCTTCGGTCACGCGCGCGGGGGGGGGGGGGGGTCGGGGCGCCGGAACGCCCCCTGCCCACTACTTAGTACACGGGCGATATTAGAGAATTTGTGCCGATCGCCAGGCGCCCATGTTGCTATGGCGCCCTGTGCGACCGCACATCCCGCACACCGCAAAGGCCGGTCCTGTGTGCGACTTGTATACGACTTTGGCTTTGATCCATTATAATGGACAACTGTTGTACTGTACAACTTCCAGGTTCGACTTTCATGCATCTTTTGAGGGTTAACATTGAAGTCTATTACCTTCAAGTTGCATGAAAGTCAGACCAAAGTAGTGCATGAACTACTTCGAAGTTGCTGCAACTTTAGTTCATACATATATGAATGGGTATCATTGGAAAATATGGGGAATGACTTGTAATGTGCTTTGATGTCCAAAATCACATGACAAGTTGCACAAGTGTGAATGGAGCCTAAAATAAAACAGTACTATCCCTAGATCCACACTGCGCAGCCTGTGTCAAACAAACCCTAGCTACAGTAATTGCAGAAATCATATTCATATATGGATACCATGGCCTCTATTCTCCTAAGTAGCCTGTCTGTCACCCTGCCAGGCTGCAGGATGGACTTTCCATTAAACTGAATCAAATCCAATGGAAATAGCGAACATTTTAAAAGGAAACTACTTAAAGTGGAGTTCCACCCAAAAATGGAACTTCCAGTTTTTGGAACCCCCCCCCCCCCCCCCTGGTGTCATATTTGGCACCTTTCACAGGGAGGGGGAGCAGATACCTGTGTAATACAGGTATTTGCTCCCACTTCCTGGCATAGGTCGCCTTGCCGATCGAGGTGACCTACGCCACTTCCGCCGTCAATTCCGGACGCGCAGTACGACTTGCGCATGTGCAGTAGGGAACAAGGAAGTGAACCGGCAAGGCTTCACTTCCCGATTCCCATACCGAGGATGGCGGCATGAGACGCAGAGCAACAGATCAGCTTCGGCTGCCGACATCGCGGCCACCCTGGACAGGTAAGTGTCCTAATATGAAAAGTCAGCAACTGCAGTATTTGTAGCTGCTGACTTTTAATTAAAAAAAAATTAGGCAGACCTCTGCTTTAACCTGTGATTGTATAAGGAGAATTGAAAGCTACAGGCTGTTTTTGGTATGTGCACTAGAGAATAAAATAGTGGTAGTTCCAATTTTGTATGTCACACAATATTATGATAACATTTCTGAAAAAAAAAACAAACACAATAAGTTTATTTCAGGAGGCACAAAAATGCAATAAATTACCCAATTTTGTGCTAGAATATAAAAGCTGAGGTTGCACGGAGTAAATAGATACTGAACACATCAAACATTAAATCTGCGTGCACCTGTAAGATACTGTCAAACTTCTATAGGCTATGCATTTAAAGCCCCCTATAAGTCTTCCATTTAGCATTACAAATGAGGTCTGGTGCTAGAATTATTATTAACATTAAAGAAAAACAAAAGTTTTATTTTATGTTACCCTCGTCCAACAGGAGCCAGGTCAGCCTCCATGAAACCTTAAGCCTAGTACACACTGCTATTTTTGTTAGAACTGCTTTAATAAAAATTTGATGTTAATACAGTGATCTCCCCTGCTGCCCCCTGCCATAACACTCCGGTCAGTGCTCTCAGTCATTGGTAGAGCTTTTTCAATCATGCCCCTTCGACAGAAGCCGACCAAACAACCGGCTTCAACAGTCGGATCAGCTGAGGTACACACCGGCCAGTTTCTATTGAACCGGTTGATGCCGCCCGACATTTAACTCATGTGTACGGGGCTTTACAGATTAAAAGTGGACTGTTGTTTTTTCAAGAGAGATTGAATAAAACTAACATCTCAGACTCAGAGAGGTAAAAACTGCAACAAAACTTAAAAGAACAGGGAGAGGAAGGAAAACATGGCAGCAGTGATCAGGATGAGCACTTTTGGTCAGCTGCTGCGGTCTGAAAAGCCCCTGGAACAGCCCTTGACGTAATTTATGACAAAACGTGTTGGGCGGAGCATAATGGGCTGATGTTATTACGTCCATTATGGAAGGATGAGACATTTAGGAAATTATTATTTAAGCCTGCATTATCTTACATTTGTAAGTGTTACTCTTGTTTTAATAAAATGTGCTTGGTTTACTTGCACTATTTGTCATGTTCCACCTTTTGTAGTATATGATAAAATATGCTATGTGAGGCATTGTGATACATGTAAGGCCAGCGGATACCTGTTATGACTATTGTCGTCTATTTACAGTGCTGAGTGACCTCAGTTTGTTTGGAGGCCTACTCTATTTGGTAAGAGTTTACATTTACATTTGTCACAGTGGCAGAGTTGGGATGTTATAGGACAAGATCCTAATTGGAAATGGTCGAGGATTGTTTTTCTTTATCACAATGTTCACTTTCTTCGTTGAACGCTTGGACTGGATTATTTTAATGAATAACTGTATATGAGTTTTTACATAGGAGTAGGAAGTCTTAAAAGGATAACATGGCACACAAAGACCTTGTCACCAAGGCAGAGAAGTATGTATTATTTTCTGAGTGTAAATCTAGAAGCCTCTTCAACATAATGAATTAAAGGGGGCCCCTGTCCTATCCCAAGGATACTGCGATGCAGTCTTGCACTTAAATTTAATATGTTCAATGCCATGGGGAGCATGGCATGGGGTATTTCATTTGCCTGAATATCCTGTGGAACAAAAGCGATGCTCTTTTCCAGGTCAAAAGGTTGTTCTTCCATACAGGAGACTGATTGTAATTAGAAAACCTGGGATTATACTCAAGCCGTAGTCCTCAAACAACAAGCGCAAATCTGTGTTTTTTGCTCACACAGGAACTGTAATGCCCTGTACACACGATCGGTTCATCCGATGAAAACGGTCTGGTGGATTTTTTCATCAGATATCCGATGAAGCTGACTTTCATCAGTCGTGCCTACACACTATTAGTTAAAAAAACGATCGTGTCAGAACGCGTTGACGTAAAACACAACGACGTGCTGAGAAAAATGAAGTTCAATGCTTCCGAGCATGCGTCGACTTGATTCTGAACATGCGTTGATTTTTAACCAATGGATTTTCCCACAGACGATCATTTTTCTCTATCGTTTTTTTAACCATCAGAAAATTTTGAAACAGGTTCTACGTTTTTTCATCGATGGGAAAAAAAATGATGGGGCCCACACCGAATCGGTTCGTCTGATGAAAACGGTCCATCAGACCGTTTTCATCAGACGAACCGATCGTGTGTACGCGGCATAAGTGTCTGTTTTTCTTTTTTTGTTGACATATGGGTCAAAACTACCTATCTGGGTATGTATGAAGCTTCTACACCACAACACTTTTCTATTTTTAATAGATGTGTAAGCAAAGATAGTGAACAGATAATACGCAGACAAATGTACTTATTTTTGTGCACTTTGTGAGTTTGTAGTTGCTTGTCACATAGAAAAAGTCCAAACAAATGGCCACTGCCTTCACTTATAACTGGTCTTTGCAGCAAGAAGCACACAGGACAATGCATGCAAAACAAAACCAAAGAAATTACTGGTTTAACTTACCGACTAGCCTGCAACCAACCAAATTATTCTGTCTAAAGCCTCATAAACAAAATCGGACTTCCTTTGGACTTTTCCGTGGATTTTTGTTCAAAGGGCGTTGGCTGTGAACTTGAACGGCAGGACTTTTCAGCCAACTTTCACCAAATCACATGTTTTTTCAGCTCTTTACCACCACCCTGTGGGCAACTTCTGCTATTGTTGTCTGATCTTTAGCATTGGTTCTGAGTATGCGTGCTAGCACTTTGGACTTTAGTCTTGTGGACTTGTGGACTTGTGTACAAAAGATCGAATTAGCCTCCATCGGACATTTGTTCCTGGAAAGTTTGTCTGATAAAAAACACATAAAATGTGTCCGATGGAGCGTACACATGGTCAGATTGTCCAATTAAAACAGGTCCGTCGGACATTTGTTGTCAAAAAGTCTGATCGTGTGTATGGCCCTAAACAGTATGCATTGCCCTCCCGTGTGCTCCTTTCTGCAAAGATCAGTTTTAGGTGAGGGCAGTGCCCATTTGTTTGTACTGTTGAAATACTGGTGAGGGGACATACTGGATACCTTTGCTGCCACAGTGCTTGAGTGGGCGTCCAGTACACCCCTGTGCCTTTAAGGAGTGGTGTGCTCCCTCCTAGGGTGACCACATTTCCAAACTACCATTCAGGGACAACCCCCCTTCCCAAAAAACAGCTTGTGCTGTAACAAATCACAGCACAGTGATTGGAAACAAGAGGCAGGGTTTATGATTTCTCCAATCACAAGCAGGGGGCGGAGATTGTGCTCTTCCAGGTTTTCTCAGCCAGGGCAAGTACTGTTAGTGAGTAAAGCAGGGACGTGGGGGCCTTTTTTAGGGGCATCAGATTATTTCGGGACACTGTATTGTCCTGGAATGAAGTTTCCTGGGACAGACCTGCAAAATGTGAGACTGTCCCGGGCAGTCCCGGAACATGTGGTCACCCTACTCCCTCCAGGCTCACCTGCCCTCAGCTTATCCATTATTATGTATGTGCTTCCACTGTGGAGGCTCTCAAAATTTAGAATTAGGACTGCAGATAATACTGGGGTGCCTTGAAGGGGGTTCTGCAGTTTACTCATGTATTTGCAAATGTTTGCAAACTAAACCCCTGTTTTGTGGATACTGTTAGACGGGATAATTTGGTTGGTTGCAGGTTACTCGATAAGTCAAGCCAGGAATTTCTTTGGTTTTGTTTTGCTTGTCACATAGAGCATGGCTGATAATGCAGCGCGGTACATCGCCTATGAAAAGATGCTTTGGGGAGGTGATTTCTGGGAAAGTTTACCAGGCTGCAGATCTTACATAATAGCTATTGTAAAGAGCTCTGGCAGACTGCAGGAGAAAGAAGGGTGTGGTGGTGCTTTACAGCGCTGCTCTGCCTTACTATCACTTCTTTATTATCAATCTGAACGTAGTACTGATCTTCATTCTTCACACAGGCCTTATGCCGCGTACACACGGTCGTTTTTTGCGATGAAAAAACGACGTTTTCTGTGAAGTAAAAAACGACGTTTTTAAAACGTCACTTTCAAAGACAATTTTGCATACACACCATCGTTTTTTCACAAAAAGCAAGGTTACGTTCACCACTCTTTTCCATTGAAGCTCGCTTCATAACTAGCTTCTGGGCATGCGCGGGTTGAAAAACGTCGTTTTAAAAGACGTTTTTGCTACACACGGTGACTTTTTGTGAAACAAAAAACGACGTTTTGAAAAACGACACAAAAAATTCAAGCATGTTGGAATTTTTTTTTGGTCGTTTTTTTGAAGACAATTTTGCCCACACACGATCAATTTAAATGACGTTTTAAAAAACGTCGTTTTTTTTCATCGCAAAAAACGACCGTGTGTACGCGGCATTAGTTCTTTGCCATCACACAAAATCCAGTATCTATGTATTCCACCAATCACTACCAATCTAACAGTCCTCTCAGTTTGTTACAATTGTAAATTTGGAACAAAAAAGATCAATCTTTTAAACATCCACAGAGGAAGCATGTCATCTACCATACAAAACTAGTCATTGTGTAAGATACTGCCTTCCAACAGTCCTATGGGTGATGCTGGAAGACAGCTTCACATGCTGCTTTTTCCCATGGATAAATGTCACATAAGCACAGCTTGAATTTCAGTGCTATTGCTATTTTCCTGTCATACATGCATAAGGGGAGCAATACATTTCCAAAAAGCATAGCACAGAAAAAGCCAGGATTTTCAATTAAAAATCTACAAAATGTATAGGGCATCAGCTGACATTGTTAGGCTGGATTAGCACTTTTGCATTGTGGTAATGTGAAGCAATGAACAGTATGTACGTTGGCGTGCTGCGGTGGCACAATGCAATACATAACACACTTCTGTGAAATCAATGGACTGCACGAATGAACCAACCACGAAAGAAAAGAGAGTATCCTGGGCCTGTTTTATACCCAGTGATGTCATTACTGGGCCGGTGTACTTCTCTATGCAATGCAGGCAGACCATCATTTGTGCTAAGGGCCAGCAGGGTGCTGTACATCCAGTTCCTTGAAAAAGTATTCATACCCCTTTTCCACATTTTGTCATGTTACAGCCAAAAACGTAAATGTATTTTAATGGGATTTTATGTGATAGACCAACATAAAGTGACACATAATTGTGAAGTGGAAGGAAAATGATAAATGTATAAATATTTTCAAATATTAAAAAAAAAAATATGTGAAAAGTGTGGCGTGCATTTGTATTCAGCCCCCTTTACTCTGATACCCCTAACTAAAATCTAGTGGAACCAATTGCCTTCAGAAGTCACCTAATTAGTAAACAGAGTCCACCTGTGTTTAATTTATTCTCAGTATAAAGACACCTGTTCTGTGAACCTTAGTGAACAAACAGCATCATGAAGGCCAAGGAACACACCAGACAGGTCAGGGATAGAGTTGTGGGGAAGTTTAAAGCAGGGTTAGGTAATAAAAAAATATCCCAAGATTTGAACATGACACAACTGCAAACTGCAAACCTACCAAGACATGGCCATCCACCTAAACTGACAGGCTGGGCAAGGAGGGCATTAATCGAAGAAGAAGTCAAGAGGCCCATGGTAACTCTGGAAGAGCTGCAGAGATTCACAGCTCAGGTGGGAGAATCTGTCCACAGGACAATGATTAGTTGTGCACTCCACACCCCACATTGTTGAAAGAAAGCCATAAAAAATCCTGTTTGCAGTTTGCGAGAAGCCATGTGGGGGACACAGCAAACATTTGGAAGAAGGTGCTCTGGTCAGATGAGACCAAAATTAAAAATGTTGGCCTAAAAGCAAAATGCCATGTGTGGCGGAAAACTAACACTGTATATCACCTTGAACACACCACCCCCACCGTGAAACATGGTGGTGGCAGCATCATGTTGTGAGAATGCTTTTCTTCAGCAGGGACAGGGAAGGTGGTCAGAGTTGATAAGAAGATGGATGAAGCCAAATACAGGGCAATCTTAGAAGAAAATCTGTAATGCCGCATACACACAATCGGAATTTTTGACAACAAATGTTCGATGGGAGCTTGTTGTCGGATATTGCGACCGTGTGTAGGCTTCCTTTGGACATTTGCTGTCGGAATTTCTGACTACAAATGTTTGAGAGCTGGTTCTCAATTTTTGCGACAACAAAAGTTCTTGTTCGGAATTCCGATATAAAAATGTATGTTAACAAAGGCATTACAGTAATAACTCAAAACATTTGTATACTGGAATACTCTATACCCGTAGCTGAAGGGACATCCAAGTGCCAGAAAGAGGGGGGACACACGGGAGCCAGACAACTCGTAATATACTTATCATACCCTACTTACTCCTGTCCTGCATATACTGTCTTCTGTCATGTGCTCCACATTGCTCTCCTGCACATACAGCCCCTTTTACACCCTCCATAGATCATACTTCCCACTGTCATATTCTCTTCATTCCTCTTCTGCACATATAGCCCCCTTTCATACCCTCCATATATCATATTGCCTGCTGACATACCCGTGGCATTCCTCTCCAGCATATGCTGCCCGCTGTCATACCCTCCACACTTTTTTTCCGCACATACAACCACCTTTCATACCCTCCATATATCACATTGCCTGCTGGCATATTTAGAATGTATCATATTCATATTTTGTATCATATGTCATATTATTCTCATATATCCAGGATTATTTCTGTATGCCTGGATGTTTCCTCCATTTCAGCCTCCAGCAGTGTTGTCAGTGCCAAGGGCAGTTTTGAATCTTAACCTAGCTTATTTTCATCAAGGAAACCATTGGCCAGAAAGGCTATTCATGGTTTCTCTAACATTAATCACACTTGATTCTGCTTTTGTTCATCTCCCACAGTCAATTTTCTAATATATTTATTTAGCTTGTTTATTTTTAACCATCAGTGTACTCTGTGCCCAGGACAATAATATTGATGCTTTGGAATGCCCAGGAGTAGGACTGAAATGGCTATTAGTCTCTATGGCCAGTTACCAATGTGGGAGATTTACTAAAACTGGTGCACTCAGAATCTAGTGCAGCCATGCATGGTAACCAATCAGCTTCTGACATCAGTTTGTTCAATTAAAGGGGTTGTACAGGTTCGTTTTATTTTTCTAAATAGGTTCCTTTAAGCTAGTGTATTGTTGGTTCACTTACCTTTTCCTTTGATTCCCCTTCTAAATGTTTTTTTCTTTGTCTGAATTTCTCACTTCCTGTTCCTCCTCAGTAAGCTTTCCACCATCATCCGAGCCTTCCTTAGGACTACATCCCTGCGGGGAGACGCTGTAAACAGCACCAAGGGAGGGGGTGAGGCTCTGACTAACCCCCAGCCAGACTGTATGTGTGTGTATACTGTGTGGCTCCATAATCTCCTGTTGCCTGGGGGCCCCATGAGTTGTCAGTCCACCCGGGGGGCCAGATGTGGCCATTTACTTACCTTTATCTGGCCCTTGGGCCACTATTCATCCCACTGATATGAGACACTACTCTGCCCTCTGCCACCAAAAATGGAGCATAATTCCTGCTACTGACATCAACAATGGGGCACAATTTCTCTCACTGACACCAACAATAGAGCACTATTCCTCCACATAATACCAAAGATGGGGCACTGTTTACTCCCACTAATGTCAGATTTTTTTTTTTTTACTCCTGCTTGAAACAGTCCAGCCCCCCTAACGTCTGAAGAACAGTAAACTGGCCCTTTGTTTGGAAAGTTTGGGTACCCCTGCTCTGGAAAAGTGGTTCTCAACCCTGTCCTCAAGTACCCTGAACAGGCCATGTTTGCAGGTTTTCCTTTATCTTGCACAGGTGCTTTAAATTTGAGTCAATGGCTTGGTATTTTGGATAGCTATTTTATCTAAGAGAAATTCCCAAAACATGGCCTGTTGGACGTTCCTTAGAGCGGAGTTCCAGCCTTTTTTTTATGTTTATTAAAAGTCAGCAGCTACATAGCTGCTGGCTTTTAATAAACATACACTTACCTGTTCCACTGTCCGGCAATGCGACACCCGGAGCTCCGCTCCTCTCCCCCCCTCTCTGCCGGCACCTCCAACCTAACTGTGGGCACCGGGCCGTGACAGCTTTCGGCTTCAAGGCCGGGCACTCACTGCAAATGCGCGAGCGGCGCTGAGCTACCTGATTGGACAAGCGATCGCCTGAGACCTGTCACGTGTCCCAGGTGATTGCCTACAGGGAGGGGCCGCCGTAGGCCATATGACGTATCGCCTAGGCCAGGGATATGCAATTAGCGAACCTCCAGCATTTGCAGAACTACAAGTCCCATGAGGCATAGCAAGACTCTGACAGCCACAAGCATGACACCCAGAGGCAGAGGCATGATGGGACTTGTAGTTTTGCAACAGCTGGAGGTCCGCTAATTGCATATCTCTGGCCTAGGCGGGCTCTGGGCAAAAGGAGAAAGTGGGACATGATGTCCCACTCCTCCTGAAGCCCCCCCCCCCCCCCCCCCAAAAAAAAATTACATTGCAAGGGGGCGAGGAGTGGTTTAAGCGGAAGTTCCACTTTTGGGTGGAACTCCACTTTAAGGACAGGGTTGAGAACCACTGCTCTAAACCCATAACATAAAGCAAGACCTACAATGTTCCCTATGTGATTGCTGTCCATGGTCCTGAACTGAACTGATGGCTTTTAGAGGGATTTCTTGCTGCTTGTAATTCCACAGTGATTAGATCTGAAAGGAGAGGTCTGCTTTGTAATGTTAGCTGAGCCATAGTGTTGTGTAGGCAGCGCTCTCTACCATGTGTGAATGAACGCTTTGTGCCCCCTGTAGTCTTCTGTCCTCACATCACTTTCTGCTGTAGGCTCTTTCCAACAGTGCTGGACTGAAGACATTGGCCTTATGTTTTTAAGTTACTTGCTGACTCTACAGCGTACTGTCAAGTTTGTTTAGTTGAAAAAAATATATAATACATTAAAGTGGTCTTAACAGGCTGCTAATGCTTTGCGAGCGGCGGCATCTTGGTGCAAGGCAAATTTTCTCACTGTTTGCACCTACTGCAGATTAGTTTGTCAGTGGAAAAGGCTTGATCATCAAATTCATTGCTTGTACTTTGTGCATGTGACAATTCAGTTTTCAGATCAGGATTCAGGAATTCAGCATTTGAATCTGGATTCAGCAATAACTGGGGGAATCCATATTGAATCTGTTTGCTTACTAACCCAAATCCTGTAAGATGACTGCAAGATGTCACAAAATTCCACGGTATATGTTACACAGGGCAATTGAAATCTAGTAATTGGTGTTTTCCCATACACATAATGCCCCGTAGACACGATCGGAAATTTCCGATGGAAAAAGGCAGATGGACTTTTTCCATCGGATTTTCTGATTGTGTGTAGCCCCATCTGAGTTTTTTAATCGAAAATTTCGATGAATTCCATCAGACTTTAGATATAGAACATGTTCTATATTTTTCCAATGGAATTCAGTCGGAATTCCAATGTGATTTGGCTGGGCAAAAGTTTGATCTTGTGTACGCGGCATAAGACTTCCTCTTACATATGTAGCGCCCCCTTGCTTTTCGCATGGGCAATTTTCCAAAAGTTAGTTGACTGGGAGAGTTACATTGCTCCCAGTCGTGATTTGTCAGGGTTAATGACCTGTGTTATTCTAGAAAGGACCACTGGCTCGGACTGCATTCTGAGGATGTGAGTTCATCCTTGGCCGGCAGTGGGAGCCAGAGGGATTTGTGGCAGATGGAATGTTCCATCAGCAGCCAATTGGAGAGGGTTTTCTTTAGCTGGGCATGCTGGGAGGGATATATCTGGGACGGAGGTCAGGTGTTCGGGGGGCGTTTTGCGGCATGGGGTCCCGGAGACGGGGTGCGGCACCCACCTTCAGGGTGTGCGCATCCAGGGACCCTGCCGGCGTGGCCTACCTGGCCGGGCTTCAGGCCTTATCGAGTCTCAAGCCGGAGATAAAACTGAGGGGACCCCAGTGGCTCACTGGGTTCCCGTTGCCGTGGAGAAGATCCGGCGTCCGGGCAATGGACAGGTATGCTTTGTTGTCACCCGCAGATCTTTTCTAAGGAGAAAGTTACTGGGAGGATTAGCTCTGTTCGGACATTCTGAATCTTTTTTTTTTTTTGGCCCGTGGCAGGGGCTTAGAGCCGAGTCAGCGAAACTCGTTCCTCCCAGCTAGAATTTAAGGTGACGTCCCGGCTGCTGTCTGAGAGAGAGAGACCGGCCCGGGAGACACCTCACCCACCCCAGGGTGCTGATTGGCGATGTGTGGGCTCCATGTTCTTTTTCAAGAGCTAATCTCTGCTACACCTATATCCAGGCCTGACATCTAAAGTTCTTTCCTTCTCATCAACCTGTTCTTCCTTCATCGAGTTGATGTTCGACAATGTTGGCCTGAAATTAAAGCATTGAGAAAACCTTTATTCACTGTGTGGACACTCAATCATTATCTGGTACTTCTGGTGCATTCCTAGACAAAAAGTGAGAGTGACTTAATTTGCCAATCCCATCATTAAATCAGCGGCTCCTTCGGGGGTGAGCGCTACACATAATTCATCTGCATTATTCTGAAAGATTATTTTTATTCTGTAAAGACAGTACTTCAGCCCGGAAGAATTGGCTGCCCAATGACCGGACCATTATTTGCGATTCGGCACTGCGTCAATTTAACTGATAATTGCGCGGTCGTGCGCACTGTACCCAAATAAAATTGATGTCCTTTTTTCCCCACAAATAGAACTTTCTTTTGGTGGTATTTGATCATCTCTGCGGTTTTTATTTTTTTGCACTATAAACCAAAAACTCCAGATGATTTTGAAAAAAAACACAATGGCCCAAAATCAGAGAGAATTAGATTATCGTAGAGTATCACAAATACACTACGCCGCCGTTTTTTACCTGGCTCTACGTGGAATCCAGGTAGATTTTGTCCAGTAAATGACGGCGGCGTAGTGTATTTCTCCCGTCGCAATCCATCTGCACGAGTAGGGGGCGTGAAGCATTTAAAATAGGCACGTTCCCGCGGTGATCGAACTGCGCATGCTCCGTTCGCAAATTTCCCGCCGTGCATTGCGCAAAATCACGTCGTTACGTCGTAGTAGCGTCGTTTACGTACATTCCTATTCCCGAACGAGTTACGTTAAAAAAAAAATAATAATTTCAAATCGACGCTGGAACGACGGCCATACTTTACATGGGTTACGCACTGTTAGACCAGCAAAAAGCTCCTCTAACATTACGTAGCCAAAAAATGACGTAGGCGATTGCGAGGGACACTCGTACCGTCGTGGATCGCCGTAAAAACTAAATTTGCATACCCCGACGGTGAAAACGACGCGGACTCCACCCAGCGGCCGCAAAAATATCGCAACGTAGATCCGAGGGCTTACAAAGACGTAAGCCTCTCGGATCGAAGCCCAAATCCGCCGTATCATGGTTTGAGGATTCAAACTAGTGATACGGCGCGCGAAATTTGAAATTACGCCTGTCTAACACCAGTTAGACAGGCGTAATCGCTCTATGAATCTGGGCCAATATTTTTAACTTTCTGCTATAAAACATATTCAATAATAATAATAATAATAAAAATATATATATCTTCATCAATTTAGGCCAATATGTATTCTGCTACATTTTTTTGTTAAAAATAAATAAAAAAATCTCAATATGCGTATATTGATTGGTTTGCACAAAAGTTATAGGGCCAGATCCACAAAGCACTTAAGCCGGCGTTTCACGAGATGCGCGGCTTAAGTCTAAATATGTGCCCGCGTATCTATGCGCCGTATCCCCAAAAATATATTTGATACTGAAATCCAGAATTTTTCGACCAACGTTTTCGATAGACCGGCGCATCGTGCGCGCAAAAATGCGCTAGACACACCATTGTTTTGCTATGCAAATATGCAAATTAGGGAGATACGGCGATCCACAAAAGTAAGTTTGTCCAGCACAGGCTACGCCCTGTGCACATCAGCTGCACGTCCGGTCTAAAGTTAGTCCTTATAAAAGCAGGTTTAAATTTTGACAATCCGTCTACATGTCAGCTAAAGCAACACCGTTAGGGACGAGCTGAGCAGTCACACTTGCAGGACAACAATCTGTATGCCAACATGCCAGGGGCATCCTTGCTCATAGCTATACTACTGACTTTAGATGAGCGCAGAAGGAGGAGGGCACATGGAGGGAACGGAGGAGGGCACGGAGAAGGGCACGGAGGAGGGCATGGGAGAGGATATACCGCACACGCATAGACCTCTTTGGCATGAGTGATTCTGAGGTGTATCGCATCTTCAGATTCACCCCTCATGCCATCATGGAATTAACCATAACCCTGCAGGAGGACATCACCAGCCCAACACAACGCTCACATGCAGTGCAGCCACTGGTCAAGGTCCTGGCAACACTCCATTTCCTTGCCAGTGGCTCTTTTCACCCCAATGGGTAAATATATATTTTAGATACATTTTTTCTGTTTAGTATATATTTTATATTAGTTAATATAATAAATATATAATTGTATTTTTTATATTTAATATATATTTAATATTTTAAATATTATTATAATTATATTATTTATTATTACTATATACATTTTTATATATATATATATATATATATATATATATATATATATATATATATATATATATATATATATATATAGTAGTTCAACTTCCAGTTCCTCTCTGACATCTCTCAAAAACACACAATCCAAAAAACACAACGACACGACACAAACCAACAAACACTAACAAACAACAGAACAAAAGCACCTTGCTGTAGGAAGGGAAACAAATGGATGGACTTTTGCAATGGAAGGGCGTTTCTCTCTGTCTATTTAAGCACTGTGCCTAGCTCACTAAGTTGACCGGGCCTAGTTCCAATCTCACTGATTGTGCCGTGCCGAGTTCTGAGCATGCGCAGAGAGGTGCTGACCATAGTCTGCTTCATGCGCAATCCGGCCGGCCCTTCATTTGCATGGGGTCACGGCTCATTTCAATGGAACACGCCCACGTCCTTCCCAATTTGAATTACACCGCCTTTTACGCCTTGGGATTTACGTTGCGCCGGCGCAAATTTGTGCGCAAATGCTACGAGGATACGGTAATTGCGCCTCTACATTGCGCTGGTCTAACATAAAGGAGGTGCGCTACTCCGGTCAATATATGCACCAATGTACGTGAATCTGGCCCATAGTGTCTACAAACTATGGGATGTATTTATGGAATTGTTTGTTTATTTAGTTTACCAGTAATGGCGGCGATCATTGTTTTTTTAGCGGGACTGCAACATTGTGGCGGACAAATCCGACACTAAGTGACACTTTTTGGGGACCAGTGACACCAATACACTGGCAGGGAAGGGGTTAGCATCAAGGGCGATCAAAGCGTTAATGTGTTCCCTGGGATGTGTTTTTTTTTTTTAAGCTCATGCCATTTTGAACTGTTTTAGAGCTTGCCAGCCCACTTTTATTTAAAGGATTTATTTTAAGGACCTTTTGTAACATGTTACACCAATATTTGGGGTGTAACGTGCTACCAATGCACTGGCCCCCGCACCCCCCTAGTCCTAGTGGTAGTCCATGGATTCTCCCTGCCAGTGTGAAATGATATACAAGCAAACAGTTTACACTGACAGTCTGTAAGGCCGTGTACACACAGTCAGAGAACCTCGACGGGCAGAACACATCGTTCCGCCCGTCGAGGTTCCCTGCCGGCCGTCGAAATCGGCGACCCGCCCGTCGGGAATGGCAACCAGCCATTCTTCCAGGCGGGCCGTCGAGCAAATAGAGAGCGTGCTCTTTATTTCTGCTCGACGGGCTTCCCGACGGGAAGCTCGCCGAGAGCGTACACACGGCCGAGGTCCTCGCTGGAATGCAGCTTCCAGCGAGGTTCTCGCTGGTTTCCAGCGAGAACCTCGGTCGTGTGTACGCCGCCTAAGAGTTCTGCATGGTACTAGCAATCTGCTGATCACTGGTGCAATGCTTACCAGGCTCCAAAAAAAAAAGTGCATTTATTTTTTTTTTTATAAATGTTTCCTTTAACCACTTCAGCCCCAGACCATTTGGCTGCCAAATGACCGTGCCCCTTTTTGGGATTCGGCACTGTGTCGCTTTAAAGCGGAGCTCCACCCGCATTTTATTTTTTTTTTTTCAAAGTCGGCAGCTACTAACAGTGTAGCTGCTGACTTTGAATAAGGACACTTACCTGTCCTAGGCGCCCGCGCTGACGGCCCCCGCCGATGCCGATCCTCGATCCCGGCACCGCCATCCACAGTCAGGGAAACAGGCAGTGAAGCCGTGCGGCTTCACTGCCCGTTTCCTACTGCGCATGTGCGAGCGACGCGGCGCTTTGTGAATGGTCCGGCTGCTTTCTGGGATACACACAGTTCCCAGAATGCAGCGCGGCCCATTCACAAGAAGACACCCAGAAGAGGAGGAGGAAGAAAACAGCACCGCGGATCATGAGGGCAGATTCGGGACTTCCGCATAGCAACAGCCTATTTAGGGTGAGTATTTTTTTTTTTCCATTTCATTTTTTTTTTTTTTTTAGATTTTTAAAAAAAATATATATATCAGGGTGGAGCTCCGCTTTAAATTGACAATTGCGCGGTCGTGTGACATGGCTCCCAAACAAAATGAATGTACTTTTCTTCCCACAAATAGAGCTTTCTTTTGGTGGTATTTGATCACCGCTGCGGCTTTATATTTTTTGCGCTATATACAAAAATAGAACATTTTTTTTTCTTCAGTTTAGGCCGATATGTATTCTTCGACATATTTTTGGTTAAAAAAAAAAATCGCAATAAGCGTTTGTTGATTTGTTTGCACAAAAGTTCTAGCGTCTACAAAATAGGGGATAGTTGTATGGCATTTTTATTTATAAATTAATTTTTTACTAGTGTAGCACCTGTGTACTTTCAGTCCAGGTGCTATTCTAAATTTAGAGGGGGGATGAGAGAGTTATGTAGCTCTCATCCATATGATTTGTGTAAATTCAACTTCTGTTTAGCTGGACTGTGCTGTTAGTTCATTCTGTGTTCCTGGGGCGACAGGTGGTGGCAGTGGAGTCTAGGTCAGAGCGTCTTCTTGCCAGCAGCCAATCAGAGGGTTTTTTTACTTGCGGGCATGCTGGAGGAGGGTACTTCTTGAGAGACGCCATGTTGGGCGTGGGAGTTTGAGGTTGGATCCGGGTGCGGCACCCACCTTCAGGGTGTGCGCATATCACAGGCCCACGGCGATATCCGGGACCATATTGGCCCGGAGCAACTAAAGCAGTCATGGGACCCAGTGACATATTGGGTCCCCCATCTTTGGAAAGAAGATCCCAAGCGAGTTGTGCTGTTTGGTGGGTAGTCAGTCTGAGGAAAGCCAGGAGGCAGGCAATCCAATAGGGCCTAGACAAGCCATCGGGGATCTGGCTGACCGGACACTGGGAGTTTGTCTAATGGCAACCTGTCGGTGACTGAAACCAAGAACTACCTGAGGGAGATTCAGGCAACTACTGTTATTGAGAAGGATTTGCTTCATTAATCTGCGTTCCAAAGCACAGGCCCGTGGCAAAGTTTCCACTTCTATTTCTATTTGAGCCAAGTCTGTGGCAGAGACTTGTTTCTCCTTCTCAGGGTTCCGAGTGAATAGAGGCGTATCTAGTGAAAATAGGGCATATGGCAAGCACTGAATCTGCCCCCCTGTTGAAACATTTGAAGCCTATCTTTCAGATAACCTTAACAAAAAAAACCAGCTAACAAAACTAGTGATATTTATCTTCGCTTGTAATACCTTGGGTAGTGACATATCCTCTTTATGGAGAAATCTGGGGTTTATTAGACCCCTGATCCCTACTCTGCCCTCCAATGCCAGGTAAATGCAGAACCAATACTGGAAGTGATGAAATCTTCATTACTTAAGGCCTCAGTTTTCACAAAGGAGAGGGAGAAACGGATGTTCCTGCCAATCCGACCATATGGAATGGGAGAGCCTGGGAGAACAGGGGAGGGCTGTGGCTGAACGCAGCAGGGATAGCGCTGCCATTGTCCATCAGCAAAGGTGCTGAAAAGGATATCCTGCCTATGCTCAGGTGGAGGGAGGAAGAGACCCTCAGACCCTGGTAAGTGCCTGGCTGCCCAGCCACTCAACAGCGCCCCTTTTATATGGCGCCCATGGCACTTGCCATGGCTGCCATACCCTAGATACGCCACTGCGAGTGATACTCTGGCTGCCAGTTCTGTGAGACAGACTGTCCAGGTACACTACACCCACTCCGGCTGGAGTGGAGACGAAGCAAAAGTATCGTTGGAAGCAGGACTGCTTCTGAAAAGTTAAGCCTGAATCTGCAAATTCTCCTTTTCACTCATCTTTATTCCATCTACTCCAAGTTCACTGTTTGCCGTGTTGGCCAAGAATAAAAGCACAGAAAGACACCGGCTGTTTGGACATTCCTTCATTGTTCTCATCATCATCATATCCCTAGACATCCATACAGGTAACACGCCATCCCAAATCTATCCAACAGCTCCTGAGGGGGTAGCGCTACACGAGTAATGACGGCGATCAGCGATTTTCGAGTCCGCGGGTAGCGCGGGCATGGTCACAGAGCTTGCACCAAGGGCACGCGCCTACACGGCGGGAGATTCAAAGTGGCATAAATATACGTCACTTTGCCCAGCCGTGTCATTCTGCCAACATATATCGGCGCGACCCGTTCGTTAACCAGTTAAAATGAAATGCAAAGTTCAAAACAGTGGTTGCCACACAGAGGATGTCAGTTTCACACAGCACAAACAGACTGAAAATACCAAGCCACCTGGCTGTCCTTCAGCACTGGCTGTTTGTCACTGGTCTCTAAGACCCTCTCACCCAGCTTCTCCTGGCTCTCCAGGTTTTCCTGACTCCCTCAGCTTGTAGTCACAGCTCCAAGTGGCATGATATACAGTATATGCTTTATGTGAATGAATTATGGCAATTAACACTTTCCTGTTTATCACTTTCATTTCTCTGCAATCATAGGTATGGGAAGAATTCAATGTTTGTTCCAGTTACAAATGTTGGTGTAAAAATTCTCAATCAAGAGGTTTATAATACCAGAGATGTAAATATAAAACAGATACTCCTCTTTAACCACCTGCACTACAAAGTGCCAACCTACACTTGATTCATTCATTAATAGTTGTCAGTCTATTCTGTTTGGAATATCTGCCTTTCACTAAGACCCGCCATAGATGGTTCGAATCTCAGCTGGTTCAGCAGGAACTGGCCAATATTTGAACCATTAATGGGAAAGCTGGATGTACCAAGTTGATTGATCGATCAACTCCGGGAACAACCAGCCTCCCGGATTCGCTTGCGATTATCACAAGCAGCTGCTAGCGATGATCACTGTCTTCTCCTGGCGGGGACGGCCCGTCTTTCTGTGGTTGCAGGAAAGAAATTTGCACCGTCTATGGCCGGCCTTAGATAATAAACTGAATCAGAAGCAGCAAGACGATCTGTTTATTATTGCGCATGGCCGCTGAAGTGAGATTGTACACCTCTCCTCCCCTTATAAACATGCTAATAATTGTTTTTTTGATATAAAAACGTATCATATTTTGGACCCAGTGATGATGTCACTTTGTCTCTGTGCTTCTCTATGCAGTACAGGGTGACCATGGCTGGCAGGGTGCTTTACAAATTTTCCTAAAAAAACATTACATTACCCTCCTCTAGTACTGCTTCCAAGAGCGCTCAGCGATGACGCAAGCAGTAGGGTGACTCTTGGGAGGAGTTCTGCAAACGTCAAACTGTGTTAATGGGTGGGTGTCAGCCTGAAGGAAGGGCATCGCTAGCCAGACTGCATGTGATAATTCCCACATGTGGTGCCCTATGAACTAAATTTCAGTGTATGAAAGGGGCAGGTCAGGGACAGTCAGACTGGAAGGGAAGGGATAGGTGATTCTGCATGTCCTCCAGCCAGGAAATAAGGCAGGCGTGCTGCAGCTTCTAATGCATACCTCCCAACTGTCCTTGATTTGGAGGGACTGTCCCTGATTTGGAGCAATGTCCCTCTGTCCATCATTCCTCTTCATTTGTCCCTCATTTTCGTCTGATCCATATAGATGTATATAAAATTCACTTTTTAGCTATCAAAAGGTGTTTCCCAGTTCTAAACCTTTCATCTGATTTCTAAATGTCTGCATTTGCAAACTCTGAAAGCCAATATAAAGGAATAGTAGTGATACTAAAGCAGTTGTGGGTTTAACCAATTTTTTTTTTTTGTAAAATTCTCCTTTAAGGGGGTGTGGCAAGGGGTGTGTCCTATGTCTGCATACCTTTGCTGATAGGTGTCCCTCATTCCCATCTCAAAAAGTTGGGAGGTATGCTAATGCACATTGTGAGAAGCCCTCAATGTGGTCTTTTTGGAATGATCAGAGAGATTTTGATTGGTCAAAGTGTAATAGGTGCCGTACACACGGCCGAGGTTCTCGCTGAAAATCAGCGAGAACCTCGCTGGAATGCACATTCCAGCGAGGACCTCGGCCGTGTGTACGGTCTCGGCGAGCTTCCCGTCGGGAAGCCCGTCGAGCCGAAATAGAGAGCACGCTCTCTATTTCCTCGATGGCCCGCCCGGAAAAATGGCTGGTTGCCATTCCCGACGGGCGGGTCACCGATTTCGACGGCCGGCAGGGAACCTCGACGGGCGGAACGATGTGTTCTGCCCATCGAGATTCCCTGCCGTGTGTACGCGGCCTTAGAATTGCTCTGATCCAGAAGCTCTAGGGAAAGATGGATGAGAAATCCACTATCTGCATAAGCACTGACAGCAAATCACCCACGGAGCTAAGTGCAGCGGGGACCAGAGGGGTGGGGAGGGTGCAGAGTGTTAGTTTACCTTTTTTATTTTTTGTGATGCCTAAGTCTTTAAAGAGGAACTTCACTTTTGTTGAGAAAAAAAACATTCCCCTCTGGTTGATCAATGTACATTACAAGGATTTTTAACAAACTTTAGTGCAGATTCCTACCTTTTGTTATTCTGAGGAAATCCCTGTGTGTTTGTCTGTGTCAAGTGAATCTAATAGGAGTGGTTTCTTAATTATCAATCAGCTGCTGCACCTGTAGGGCTCTAATGAGGAAATTGCAGGCTCTGCATCCCTTTAGATGCGATTTCCTATTGTAAGGCCGCGTACACACGGCAGGGAATCTCGATGGGCAGAACACATCGTTCCGCCCGTCGAGGTTCCCTGCCGGCCGTCGAAATCGGCGACCCGCCCGTCGGGAATGGCAAGCAGCCATTCTTCCGGGCGGGCCGTCGAGGAAATAGAGAGCGTGCTCTCTATTTCGGCTCGACGGGCTTCCCGACGGGAAGCTCGCTGAGACCGTACACACGGCCGAGGTCCTCGCTGGAATGTGCATTCCAGCGAGGTTCTCGCTGATTTTCAGCGAGAACCTCGGCCGTGTGTACGGGGCCTGAGTATCTCACCAAAAATGGGATGCCTAAAATCTGACTTGTATCTTAGTGCAGACTTCTGGCAAAATCAGTAAGCCAATCACACAAGCAGGACATTATGCTTCTGGGGTGTGGTCAGTACACATTCTGTGTTTAGAATGCCTTCAGGTAGTTATATTGCATTGCATTTTGCAGAAAAAGCTGCAGATTGAAAAGGAAAGGTTATTTTTAAACTCTTGCTGATTGCCTCATGTACATTTCGCTGCGCAAAGGTAGAGATACGTGATTTTGCACGTCTGGGTCTGTGGCGCGCATGCGTACCACCGGCAACCCACTCCTGCTGTGATTGATGCCTATTTTTTAGCACTGATCACTGTAATAATGTCACTGGTTCCCAAAAAAGTATCAACAGTGTCACTGAGCCCAGGTTCACACTAACTGCGGGAATGAAATTGTGTGAGTTCTGACTTCGGGGCGATTTCAGAGACATCTGTGCGGTCTTCTGCACAGATTTTAATGGATATCGCACCCCTAAATTGCCAAAAGTAGTACAGAAACTACTTTAGGGAATCGTGGCGTTGCACCGATTCGAACGCTGCCAATTGCCGCCGATTTGGCTTGCGATTAGACAGGTCAAATCATATTCTAAATCGCATCAATGTGAACCAGGGCTTGGTGTCCGATTTGTCCGCCACAATGTCACAGTCCCACTATAATGCGCCAATCACCGCCACTACTAGGAAAAATAATTAATTAAATTCCATAAAAGTATCCCATAGTTTGTACATGCTATAATTTTTGCACAAACCAGTCAATATACGCTTATATTTTTTTACCAAATATATGTAGCAGAATACATATTGGCCTAAATTGATAAAGAAATTCGATTTTTTTACATATTTTTTATTGGATATGTTTTATAGCAGAAAGTAAAAAATATTGTTTATTTCACAAGAAAATTGTTTATTATTTTTTAAATTGTCTGTCTTTTTTGGTTTATAGCGCAAAAAAAAAAAAAAAACGCAGAGGTGATCATATACCACCAAAAGAAAGCTCTATTTGTGGGAAAATGGAAATCAATTTTATTTGGGTATTTTTTTTTAAATATCAAACATGTCATACTTACCTCCACTGTACAGTTCTTTTTGCACAGAGTGGCCCCGATCCACCTTTTCTAGGGCCCCCAGTGGCGTTATCAGCTCTTCCCCGCATCGGTAAACCCCCTAGGGGAAGCGCTCTCCCTGGGGGTTACCGTGCTTGCGCGCTCCCGAACCTGGCTTTTGCATCCATAGACACAGAATCCAGACTCGGCCTCGCCCCCTGGAACACACATCGTTGGATTTGATTGACAGCAGTGGGAGCCAATGGCTGCACTTCTATCAATCTATCCAATTTAAGAGCCGAGACAACTGGCAGAGAGATAGAGCACATCTCCAGCGGCGGAACAAATTGGCTCAGGTGAGTAAAATGCGGGGCGGGTCAGTGTCAGAAGTTTTTTAACTTCAGTGCATAGGATGTATTAAGGTGAAAAAACACGAGGGTTTACAACCCCTTTAACTGCTTAAGGACCGCCGCATGTACACTTACGTCGGCAGAATGGCACGGACAGGCACATTGGCGTACCTGTATGTCCCTGCCTAGACGTGGCCCAGTACTTGCGGCGGTCCCCATGGCTGCAGGAGCGATCTGGGATGAGGGGGCGGCTGTTCGTTTTTGTCCGCCCCCTCCGGATCGCTCCCAGCCAATCCGCTCCCTCCCTGCTCTGCACTTCCTCTGCCTGTATAATGTAAACACAGGCAGAGG
Source organism: Rana kukunoris (assembly GCA_029574335.1). Taxonomy (NCBI): domain Eukaryota; kingdom Metazoa; phylum Chordata; class Amphibia; order Anura; family Ranidae; genus Rana; species Rana kukunoris. The sequence continues at coordinate 130,367,585 of CM056050.1, read as the reverse complement.
AAGTGATGTCAGCTCTCCTCTCGGCCGATAGGAGAGAAGACATCACAAGTTAGTTGCACCAACACTACACTGACACCACACACATAGGCACATTAACCCCTCCCGATCACCCCCAGCCCCCTGTCACACTGTCACTGATTGCAGTGATCATATATTTACTGATCACTGCATTTAGTGTCAGTGTGACAGTTACTGTGACAGCCAGTTAGTGTTAGGTCCAGGGTAGCCCCGTACCCCCCCTAATAAAGTTTTTAACCCCTTGATCACCGCCCTAGTTAACCCTTTCACCCCCTATTGCCAGTGTCACTAAGCGATAATTTTTCTGATCGCTGTATTAGTGTCACTGTTGCCGCTAGGTAGCTAGTTTTTTTTTATTGAGATTTTTTTTTTCTACTAAAGACATGTGGCTGAATACATTTTGGCCTAAATGTTTGACTAAAATTTTGTTTATTCGATTTTTCTTATTAGTAGAAAATATCATTTTTTTTCAAAAATTTCGGCCTTTTTCCATTTATATCGCAAAAAATAAAAATCGCAGAGACAATCAAATACCATCAAAAGAAAGCTCGATTTGTGGGAGGAAAAGGACGCAAATTTTGTTTGGGAGCTGCGCCGCACGACTGCGCAATTGTCTGTTAAAGTGACGCAGTGCCAAATTGTAAAAACACCTTTGGGCATTTAGCAGCATATTGGTTCGGGGCTTAAGTGGTTAAAATAACGCAGGTGCCACATCGCCAAATAAATGGCCCGGTCATGAAGGGGGGGGGGGTAAAGCTTCTGAAGCTGAAGCAGTTAATAACAGTTACAGTATGAGTCACAATTGTATACGCTATATTATTATTATTTTTTTTACTTGCTATTTTTTTCCCCAGGTAAGTGGCGCTACACTTTAAGTAAAGTATACCTTGAAAAAAAGATGTACCTAAAAGAATGCAATAACATATAGAACAAAAAACCTGCATTATACCTTTACAGTTTTTATTATAGAGTTGCGTACTACTATCCAGTGTTTTTTTTTTTGCCAAGTAAGAAGAATTTTAATATGTGACTGTTTTAGCAATACATATAAATAGAAGAAGAAAGAACATGGGTAGAAGGCTGTGCTTAGATGTATATCACTGTGAAAGTGATACAAGGCTCCTGGCACCTCTGGGACTCGCAAGTCAAAGGGAGTTAATAAAACAATGAAGCAACCTCCTCAGTAGGTTACTCATCGGTGTCAGCTGGATCGCTGTGTGTGTAAAAGCGCCATATTGCGAATGGAGGTAACCTAGATTGCCATATACTCTAGTTACATGTAGTTAACTGCTTGTGTCCTGTCCCTAAAATGGTTAGCTTGCAGTTTAGTGATCAGCGCATCTTCTGGCAGCCTCAAGGTAAATATGAATTATGGAAGACCTTTACGATTTTGCATCCAGATCTTTTAGAACTTTTATGTAAACACAAAAAATGAAATAAAAAATAAATAAAAAATAATCGCAATCAGCTACTTTGCAGCTTAATAGTAGAGCTTTCTGTATGACTCAATATATGAAAAGGCTTCTAGGCTTTATGGTCCATTAGGCAGATATTTACATAGTACTTTTATTAGGCCTAACTGCATGTCGGCTTAATGTGCACAGTGACAAGCAAAAAGAGTAATTAGTGTAAATATTTTATGCCTTTTGACGGGAAGCATGGTTGTGCTGCTGCTGCACACACTCACTGGGTTCCTGCATCTCATCTTACTTGGCCATTGTAGTCACAAGGGAAGCAGAATGACTGAGCTGACTGGATGGCGGCGCACCTCCCTGCACATTTCTCATAGGCTCGTTAGGCAGGGTGAAAGAGCTGTTGCTATGGGTATAAGTGTGAGATGCTAATGGTTGATAGCTGGGTTACTGAGCATCCTTGGATGCTGGGAGCGTGCGTGAGGCCTGCTGGATGTTTTGTGTGCGAGAGAACGTCTGCAACCTATGAGAAGCTACATGATGTATGGAGCAATATGCAACCTTTACTAGTCTGTATGGCTGCAGCAATGTGAGCCTCCTCTGCAGCACTGAGCTGGGCTGGCATACTATTTCATATGGCATATTAACTGCTGTAATCACTTGATATTTAATAAGGAATTTGGCTTCAGGAAGCCAATCTGTAAATGCATTAGGGCTTTACTGCTTCATCAAATTTAACCCCCTTTATAAATAAGAGTTATTTTATAGCTCTTGCTAGTTAGGAGTCAGAAGGCTTTAACATTTTATTTTTTTCTGAACCTACAAAATTACCTTCCTCAAATCTGCCTTCTCCCTCTCTCCATTTAGGATATGTGAATTCCTTTCATTTTTTTAAGGAATTTTAAATTTTTTGTATTATTGTTTTCATAAATATTTTTATTTTTATTTATTTTCCTCAACAGACAAACTCAAATGTCAAAGCCTCACCAAAAAAAAGGAATGCTTTTATGTATTTATTTTCCTCCACGGACAAACAAACAAGACAAATCAAAACATCATACACATTGAACCTAAAATATATTAATAAAATATCAAAATCCAAACACCCTGCATAGCTGCTATTGATTCAAAACAAAAATAACACTTCAGCAACAACTTGAGAGGATATAATCAAGAAAAAAAAAGGTATACAAACACACATTATATATATATATATATATATATATATATATATATATATATATATATATATATATATATATATATATTCATACACCCTATACGGGCCTAAATCTAGGCCTTCCCATCTGTCCACTCAAATATCAAAGCCTCACCAAAAAAAGGAATGTTTTTATGTATTTATTTTCCTCAACAGACAAACAAATTAGACAAAAACACAACAAAACATCATACACATTGAACCTAAAATATATTAATAAAATATCAAAATCCAATCACCCTGCATAGCAGCTACTGATTCAAAATAATAAGAAAAAATAACACTACAGCAACAACTTGAGAGGATATAATAAAGAAAAAAAAAGATATACACACACACACTAATATATATATATATATATATATATATATATATATATATATATATACATATATATATACATACATACATACATATATACATACATACATGCATGCATACATACATATATATATATATATATCTGGTCCTAAATCTAGGCCTTCCCATCTGTCCACTCAAATGTCAAAACCTCACAAAAAAAAAAGGAATGTTTTTATGTATTTATTTTCCTCAACAGACAAACAAACGAGACAAAGCATAACATAACATCATATACATTGAACCTAAAATATATTAATAATATATCAAAATCCAATCACCCTGCTTAGCAGCTATTGATTAAAAAAAAAAAAAAAAAAATAACATTACAGCAACAACTTGAGAGGATATAATAATAAAAAAAAAAAAGATTTACATACATATCTATATATATATATATATATATATATATATATACACACACACTCGAGTATAAGTTGACCCGCATATAAGCCAAGGCACCTAATTTTACCACAAAAAAAAAAGGGAAAATGTATTGACTCGAGTATAAGCCTAGGGTGTCCAACTGCATGCCTCACTTTGCCTCACTTTGCCTCACTGTGTCCATGTGCATGCCTCACTGTGCCCATGCCTCACTGTGCCCATGCCTCACTATGCCCATGCCTCACTGTGTCCATGCCTCACTGTGCCCATGCCTCACTGTGCCTATGTGCATGCCTCACTGTGCCCATGCCTCACTATGCCCATTCCTCACTGTGTCCATGTGCATGCCTCACTGTGTCCATGCCTCACTGTGTCCATGCCTCACTGTGTCCATGACTAGACTTTTGTTTAACATGGGTCCCCAAAGTTACCAGAGAAATAACCATTTAACATGGGAGTCTATGGAAGGGGTGCCCGACTTTGAAAAATCGGTGCTCCCTGGCCGTAGGTCCCTCGGAGGAAAAGTGGGGCTATGTGTGTGCCAAGTTTGGGGTCTAGGGGAGCTACCGGCCAGTACCGGGTCCCCAAAATCCGGGAGATCAGGCACAAAAAGGTGACCCGAGTATAAGCCGAGGGGGGCATTTTCAGCACCAAAAAATGTGCTGAAAAACTCTGCGTATACTATATACGGTATATATACAGTACAGACCAAAAGTTTGGACACACCTTCTCATTCAAAGAGTTTTCTTTATTTTCATGACTATGAAAATTGTAGATTCACACTGAAGGCATCAAAACTATGAATTAACACATGTGGAATTATATACATAACAAAAAAGTGTGAAACAACTGAAAATATATGTCATATTCTAGGTTCTTCAAAGTAGCCACCCTTTGCTTTGATTACTGCTTTGCACACTCTTGGCATTCTCTTGATGAGCTTCAAGAGGTAGTCACCTGAAATGGTCTTCCAACAGTCTTGAAGGAGTTCCCAGAGGTGCTTAGCACTTGTTGGTCCTTTTGCCTTCACTCTGCGGTCCAGCTCACCCCAAACCATCTCAATTGGGTTCAGGTCCGGTGACTGTGGAGGCCAGGCCATCTGGTGCAGCACCCCATCACTCTCCTTCTTGGTCAAATAGCCCTTACACAGCCTGGAGGTGTGTTTGGGGTCATTGTCCTGTTGAAAAATAAATGATGGTCCAACTAAATGCAAACCGGATGGAATAGCATGCTGCTGCAAGATGCTGTGGTAGCCATGCTGGTTCAGTATGCCTTCAATTTTGTATAAATCCCCAACAGTGTCACCAGCAAAGCACCCCCACACCATCACACCTCCTCCTCCATGCTTCACGGTGGGAACCAGGCATGTAGAGTCCATCCGTTCACCTTTTCTGTGTCGCACAAAGACACTGTGGTTGGAACCAAAGATCATAAATTTGGACTCATCAGACCAGAGCACAGATTTCCACTGGTCTAATGTCCATTCCTTGTGTTCTTTAGCCCAAACAAGTCTCTTCTACTTGTTGCCTTTCTTTAGCAGTGGTTTCCTAGCAGATATTCTACCATGAAGGCCTGATTCACACAGTCTCCTCTTAACAGTTGTTCTAGAGATGTGTCTGCTGCAAAAGATGGCTACTTTGAAGAACCTAGCCTCCAGTGTGACTCTACAATTTTCATAGTCATGAAAATAAAGAAAACTCTTTGAATGAGAGAGAAGGTGTGTCCAAACTTTTGGTCTGTACTATATATATATGTATATATATATATATATATATATATATATACACACACACACACATGCACACCCTATCTGGGCCTAAATCTAGGCCTTTCCATCTATCCACTCAAATGTCAAAATCTCACCACAAAAAAGGAATGTTTTTATTTATTTATTTTCCTCAACAGACAAACAACCGAGAAAAAACTCAACAATACATCGTATACATTGAACCTAAAATATATTACGGTAATACAAGATCCGATCACCCTGCATAGCAGCTATTGATTCAAAATAAAAATATGAAAATAACAATACAATACAGCAACAACTTGAGAGCATATAATAAGGAAAAAAATAAAAGATATACATATAGTTTGACCCTTCTTTGGAATATATTTTATAGACTATATGGAATATTTATAACACTTTACTTGACTGCATGTTTGGGAGCAATGATAATAAACAGCATGCATATTTTAAGAATTTTTGGACATAGTAATACGTTTATCTGTAAAGTTTTTTGCAAACCTTTGTAAACAGTGCTGCACGTTTTGTATATATGACTTACATGGGTTGCCTGCACACACATCACCTGGCATCTCAATGCTCCATAAACACAGAGTCCATTCACAGAATTCATGCCTCAACGCCCATGTGAATGAGACCTATTACTCCTTGGAGGACGGAACTGGCCTGGTTATCACAAGCAATGCCTCAAATCAGGAGCACCACTGGTTTTTATTGGGCCAACCCTAGTGGCAGGTGAGAGATATTTATGTTGAAACTGATTATTACGTTTTGGGCAAATGCTAGTAGTTTCAGTGACTGCCTTATGTAAATCTGCATCTATCTTAAAAGTTACCAGCGGTGTCAACCTTACTGTTGGGTTATTCGGTTACTTTATTTTTTGAATAGTAGATCATTAGGGCTTGTGAATTTGTTTGCATCATAATACTCATCTTCCCTTACAATTCATTAGGATTGCAAAAGTAACCTAATGCGGCTTGAAGCAGTTCAGCAGGAAGTCAAGGGAAGGTCAGAGAAACATGTAGGCAGATTGAACTGCTTGGCTGTAGTTAAGCCCTATGCACGCTTTGCGAATGCTGGGCAGCATTGGTCGGTTCAATAGAAACCAGGCGGCATTAGGCCCATGTGTACTGCAGTCGCTCTGACAGAAGCCAACTTCTGTCGAAGGGGCATGACCGAAAAGCGTTCTGGTGGGAGGCCAACAGTGAGATTGCTGAACTAATATCGGATTGTTAGTACAGTGGCTCCAAACTGAGCTGTCTGTTTTTGGTTTGTTTTTTCAGCCTGCTGGTTTGAACGAAAAAAAAAAAAATAGCAGTGTGTACTAGGCTTAAGTTAGGGGCTGCCCCAGGCCAGGGAAGGGGTTAATCTGTAGAAGTTCTGTTCCTGGGTATTCTGGTCCTAGCCTGCCCACCTGTGATACAAAAAGGGGGAAGGCTGAGGTGCGGAGTCATCCTGCTCGGCCGGATCTTTCTAGCTGACTGGGATATGTCGGTGTGTGAAATTGGGATTGAAGACACCAGGACTTTCTGAGACATCCAAGTGATGGAAATTGCCATAATGGACTCTCGTCTCACAGAGGTATGCCTGGGCAGCCACACTACAGTAGTTAAACATTGCTAAAAAAAAAAGTGACATAAGAAGCTAGTAGGTTATTTAGAAATGCTTGGTGCATACAAGTATTTTTTACCTACAAGCTGTCCATGTCTCTATTGGGGGGATTTCCCAACACTTCCTGACCTGGTACTGCACCGGAAGAAGACATCTCCCCTGGAGGTATACAGATAGCACTAAAACCATATTTCATTATAATTGTGCTTTTATTGTTGTTTAATGGAGAGATAATACATACTTCTTATTCCAATGACCTCCCAGGGGCTGAGAAATAAATCTCAGAAAAATAGGGTCACAGCAATACAAACCTTACTCAGGTTCTAACCCAGTGTTTCTCAACCTTTTTCCAGTCAGGGCGCCCTTAAAAAAGGATTTTCAGTCTTGAGGCACCCCAGTCCAAGGCTTCCCATTACGATGTGTCGCAGAACACGTGCAAAATCATGCTCATTCCTGACACACAGACAAATGGTCTGCTCTTTAGTGGTACCATTAATTCTTAATTGTACCCCCACACATTGGAAACAATTGCTGCAGTGCAATTTAAAAAAAAGTTTGGGGACTTGTTTCCCTGCATTTTGTGTGTACGGAAATGAATGGACTTCCCTACATGCAGTTACAAAGATGTGAACCAGTGGCTTGTTCACATGTCATAGGGGCGGTAAAACCACATGGTTGAGCTGTTTTTACCACCCCCAACAGCTGAGGGTGTTCACATGCTGTGGCTGCAACTGGAGGTATACCGAGCGTGAATGGGGCTGCACTGAAACTACCCCGCAACTGTGTGCATTGCACGATTGCGGTGTAGTGATGTTGCATTTACGGGCTTAAAACAGGTGGTAAAGAGGCAACATAATGCCTCTTTACCACCTGTCAAATGCTTCTGAAAAGCGATCGGTGCATACAGACACATGCTTACACACGCATACACACATGCAAACACATACATACATACATACCTACACATGCACACACACATATACTCACATGTGCACACACACACATATATAAAGCCATTTTAAAATGAATCTAGCTTCTAGCTTGGTACCTTTTCAGATTCCTCATTCAGCCGGGTACTGCACTCCGGGGGGAAGCAGAGAGCTAGGCACACTCCTCTGCACTTTACTTTCACTTTTGAAGCCGACATAGCTTCTCACAGTTCGGCAGGAGAGCTGGCTCATCTGATAGCCTTCTCTCCGCTGACCCCGCGGCACATCTGAGAACCTCTGACGGCACACCAGTGTGCCGCGGCACACTGGTTGAGAAAGGCTGTTCTAACCAACCCTACTCTATGCAAAACGTTTAAAAAATAGACTGGAGCTTCTGCTTAAATCAGCACCTGGCTATGCTTATAGATGTGAAAAGGCCCACCACATCAGAGCAGAGGTTTGCCATGATTTCTGAGAATAAGGGGGGTGAATCATCAAATAAAACACTAGTTCTCTAATTAGCCTAAAGCCTCGTACACACGATCAGTCCATCCGATGAGGACGGTCTGAAGGACCGTTTTCATCGGTTAACCGATGAAGCTGACTGATGGTCTGATGTGCCTACGCGGTGACGTAAAACACGACTTGCTGAAAAAAAATGAAGTTCAATGCTTCCAAGCATGCGTCGACTTGATTCTGAGCATGCGTGGATTTTTAACCGATGGTCGTTCCTACTAACGATCGGTTTTGACCTATAGGTTAGGCGTCCATCGGTTACATTTTAAAGCAAGTTGTCTTTTTTTTAACCAAAGGTTAAGTAACCAATTGGGCCTACACACGATCGGTTTTGACCGATGAAAACGGTCTATCAGACCGTTGTCCTCTGGTTAACCTATCGTGTGTACACGGCCTAAGCCTAAAATAGGGCTACATGGCAAATTTTTCATTTTACAGGAATATATCTCCTGAAGCCTAACTCATTGCTCAGTGCTACTGCAGGAGATTTGAGATGACTGTTGACAGATTAGTCACATGGGATTAATCTGGAAAGAATGGAATTTAAAGGAAATCTCTACTGAGAGTAATATATAGGCTAGCATGGCTGTTTTACGTTCTGAAACTTCACACAGGCATGAGAAATAAATAGCAAGATCAGGCAACAATACTATGTTTTTGGATGTAGGCAGACATTTTTGTAGGTTGACATCAGACAGGATGAATGAATGGACGAGCGTAACACAACACAAGTTAACAAGCAACATAATGTGCATTAATGTACTGCACCAGACCAGGTGAGGGGTCCTTAAAGTGGTTGTAAGGACTCAAGTTTTTTTTAACTTTGTGCATTCTATGCATGAAGGTAAAAAAATACCTGAATGCAGCAGCCCCCTGAATGGACAGACAGTGCAGCGGCACAGGAGTGAGCCTGCTTGGGTATCCCCATAGCAAGCTGCATGTAAGTTTCAAATGCTATTTAAAAAAAGCAGCCTTCAAAATCACTTTAACCTGAGTTTCTTAAAGCGGTTGTTTACACCTGGAAGGCAAAAGCCATAATGAGCTTATATGCACCGCATATTAGCTCATTATGAAATACTTACCTCGGAACTAGGAGAAGTGACTTACCTGGTCCACGCCGGCGTGTCTTTCGGGTATTGCCGCTCCAGCACTGTGATTGGCTGGAGCGGCGATGACGTCACTCCCGCGCATGCGCGCGGGAGATTTCATTCCGGCAAGGGTTGGCGGCGGCCGGCCCTTCAGCCGAGGATCCCCCCTGCGCGTGCGCTGCTGCAATCAGCGGCGCATTGCGAGGGGAATATCTCCTAAACCGTACAATGTCTTAATGGAAGAGATGGCTGCATCAACACAAGCAGAACAAAAAAAAACATAAAGGCCCGGATTCACATACATCGGCGCATATATATGCCACCGTAGCGTATGTCTTTTATGCTACACCGGCGCAGCGCGGAGAGGGAAGCATGGAATTCACAAAGCAAATGCTCCCAACGTTGCACCGGTGTAACGTAAATTAGTCGGCGTAAGCCTGGCCTAAGTCAAAGTAGGTGGAAGTGGGCTGGAAGTGGGCGTGATACATTTTAATGAAGCGTGACCCCATGCAAATGATGGGCCGAGCTTCAGACAAGTACTTAAAATGAACTGCGCATGCCTCGTGCCTTGGACGCATCCCAGTGCGCATGCTCACAATCATGTCGAAACAACTGCCTAAGATACGTTGAATCACTGCCTATGACGTGAACGTAACCTACGCCCAGCCCTATTCACGTACAACGTAAACTACGTAAAATTCGACCGCATTCGTTCCCTGGTCCATACCTTTGCATGAGTTGCGCCTCCAATATGGGGAATAACTTTACGCCGGACGTACTACTTACGCAAACCGCATATATATTGCGCCGGGCGCAAGTACGTTTGTGAATCGCTGTATTTGACTCATTTGCATATTTGCATCGAAAATCAATGGGAGCGCCACATGCGTCCAGCGTAAATATGCGCCCACTATATGCCGGCGTAGGAAAGTTACGTCGGGCGGCTGAAGCCTATTTTTCGACGTATCTTGCTTTGTGGGACGGCGCACATTTGTACTTACGTCTGCGTTTCTGGAGATACGTCGGTGTAAGTGCTTTGTGAATCCGGGCCAAAGTGTATACTCTAAACTGGCCATACACCCATTAACTTTCAGCTGATTTATGCTGAATTAGCCAAAACTTGTCCATGGATGGGCCTCTTGGCAACACCTGGAATGTCAAAAGTTTATTTTTCAATCGACTTTGTTGGAGGAGCTGGGTGGAAAACCCTTAGCAGAACAGTGCTTGCAACCAATCAGGTGCATGTAATGTTCAGGTATTCCAACAGTTGGCGCAGCTGCAATAGTCCACAGGGGGAGATTTGTTTACTGGCGTTAATAGGGGAATCTGTTTGATTTCATTCTTTCAGCCCATGGCCAACTTTGGATGCGGCCACACAACTCCAAGCTGTTTTCATTCATTGCCATTTGTGACACTGATGGCTTTGAGAATTCTGTGTGGCCCTGTTTTTTGTTCCTCTAAATCTTTCTGTGACAACTATGAAAGAGATAAATATATAAAGATGTGCTTTCTTTGCAAGTAAGTCAGTGTTAATTTGAGACTTCCAATGTTTCTGTTTAGATACTAATTACTGAACTGTAATGGAATAAGTGCTTATCTAATTTAGTTAGTATATGTGTTAATTAACAATCAGATAAGTGGATCCGCTTGTGTTATTTTAGGATACTGCAGAGAATTGTGCACTTTGATTCAATAGCTTGGTGACTTGTTCCTGCTTTACTCAGAAAGCACAATCATACATGAGGACAGGTGCATCAGTTAAACCTTGATCATGTAAATTCAGAGATATCTTCAACGTACAGCGCATGTATTCCCGTAGAGTGAAAAACTACATTCACTCAAAACAGAATGTCTGCCACAAATACAATCAAATAACCAAACAATAACTAATGGCAGTGATAAATCTACCCTTTTTGTAAGGAAACACGGTGACCTTATACCGTTATTCTCCTTGACCTCAGCCAAGGTTTGGACGACATGTGCAGTGATGGGATCATTATCTTTTCTCTAGAAAAAAGTCTACCATTAATGCGTGACCACGGAAATTTTGCATAATTTTTGAAAGTTTACTAACACTCTTCTGAGACTCATAAACTCTTGTTTACTAGCTGAGTATTCAAGCTATTTTAGTAGTTGCAGCACCGTTAATTATTTATGTTTACTTTCAGATCTAATATTTTAATTCTCAATTCAGTTTGCATTATTGCACTTTGCACTTTGGGGGTAGCGTGGATTGTCCACGCTATACTATGATCACCTACATAGGCAGATGGTCACTAGTAAGGCTCAGTCTAACTGTTTACATGACTTGAAAATATTGAACTTCTATACATATTACTGTGTATATATATATATATATATATATATATATATATATATATATATATATATATATACACAGTACAGACCAACAGTTTGGACACACCTTCTCATTCCAAGAGTTTTCTTTATTTTCATGACTATGAAAATTGTAGATTCACACTAAAGGCATCAAAACTATGAATTAACACATGTGGAATTATATACATAACAAAAAAGTGTGAAACAACTGAAAATATGTCATATTCTAGGTTCTTCAAAGTAGCCACCTTTTGCTTTGATTACTGCTTTGCACACTCTTGGCATTCTCTTGATGAGCTTCAAGAGGTAGTCACCTGAAATGGTCTTCCAACAGTCTTGAAGGAGTCCCAGAGATGCTTAGCACTTGTTGGCCCTTTTGCCTTCACTTTGCGGTCTAGCTCACCCCAAACCATCTCGATTGGGTTCAGGTCCGGTGACTGTGGAGGCCAGGCCATCTGGCGCAGCACCCCATCACTCTCCTTCTTGGTCAAATAGCCCTTACACAGCCTGGAGGTGTGTTTGGGGTCATTGTCCTGTTGAAAAAGAAATGATGGTCCAACTAAACGCAAACCGGATGGAATAGTATGCCGCTGCAAGATGCTGTGGTAGCCATGCTGTGGTAGCCATGATTTGAATAAATCCCCAACAGTGTCACCAGCAAAGCACCCCCATACATCACACCTCCTCCTCCATGCTTCACAGTGGGAACCAGGCATGTAGAGTCCATCCGTTCACCTTTTCTGCGTCGCACAAAGACACGGTGGTTGGAACCAAAGATCTCAAATTTGGACTCATCAGACCAAAGCACAGATTTCCACTGGTCTATGTCCATTCCTTGTGTTCTTTAGCCCAAACAAGTCTCTTCTGCTTGTTGCCTTTCTTTAGCAGTGGTTTCCTAGCAGATATTCTACCATGAAGGCCTGATTCACACAGTCTCCTCTTCAGGTCAAGCCGCATTAATAACTTTGGTGGGTCTTTAAGTTGTAGATGATGGGTATATGTCCTGGAAGATGTCTACCCAACTACTGTATGGCTAGACTTATACTGTTATTGTATATCCTTAAAGCAGAGTTCCACCCAAAAGTGGAACTTCCGCTTTAAGCACTCCTCACCCCCTTACATGCCACATTTGGCATGTAATTTTTTTTGGGGGGGGGGAGTGGGGGCTTCGTTTGGAGTGGGACTTCCTGTTCCAATTCACGCTTGCGCAGTGCAACTCGTGCTTGTGCAGTGCGTGCTCGGCCTTGAAGCCGAAAGCTGTCAGGCTGGGTGCCCAAAGTGTCAATGGAGGTGCCGGCGGTTAGGAGGGGGAGAGGAGCGACGCTCCCGGTGGCCGCATCGCTGGATAGTGGAACAGGTTTTTGTAGCTGCTGACTTTTAATAGAAATAAAAAGCCTGGAATCCCCACTTTAAGCCTAATATACTGTGTAAATATATATATATATATATATATATATATATAAAATCAGAAAATCAGATGAAAAATACTGCTCTTGAAAAATGATCGTACGATAATCTGATCTTTAGCACACAGCTTTCAACAGCCAATCACAACAGTTCATCCGAAATTATCTGAAGGGACAAACACAAATATGTTTCTCATAAGATACCAGATTGTACAATTTACGTTTAATTACTAAAATCAGAAAAGCAAGTAAATGCATTATCGGAAACAAAAGAATACGTTACAATACAATACAACACATTACATCACTTACGAAGTTGTGTTCTGCCGTACGAGAATGTTCGTGAGTTTAGTAACCTCTTTCATGTGACTAGCATGAAAAAAAAAAAAAAACTGCATGATCATTTGTCCTATATTCTCATTGTGTGTATGAGACTTTACTGTGGCTGAACCTCCTTCTAGTGTTTACATTCTTCCTGCACAAGAGTGGGTGAGCAGCTCGAGCTTGATAAGATTTTTACTACCTTGATCTCCACAAAAACCCCAGTAATCATCATGGTATGTTTTTCATCCATCAGCATAAATCCGTGTGATTTTTGTAGTGTGTGACTTTTATTGCCTTAGAAGGACTCATGTTGATAGATGGAGAAGATAACTTTACTTATGGGTCTCTGGTGTGTAATTGATTCTTGTATCTGTTACAGCTTTATTTGCTTAACAATGCATGCACTGCGAAGTGGCAGTTCTGTCACTGTTGTGCTGCTTAAAGACAACATAGCATAAGCTGGATTTTAGCTTCAATGTGATTGCCAGGATTTTCCAAATTACTTTTCCTTAGGAGTATTTAGCAGTTGTGGCCTACTTTGGTCTACCTAACCAACAGCAGACATATGTCAATGTTTTCCTCCAATGGCTGCTGTATCCTTCATTGATGGAAATGTACCTGTACAGATCGTTCTATAATTACATGGGCACGTTGTAAAGGTCATCTGTTTTGTATCCTAACCAAAGGACTGCATCCTATGGATCATGTACTGTGAAATCATGACTTCATTCACAGTGAAATGTCAAAAATGCTGTTTTCTGAAACTGGAGCAGATGGTAAACCTAATCAATAATTTTATCATCAGTAGTTATTCATTTATTGTTTTTTTTTTACACCTGACTGTCATCGTGTAATGTGTTACGTCATCCTAAGCCTACAACAGTTTTTTTAAGATTGATCTGTCATGACAATAAATCAAGTCAGCTATAGATGTTCATCTACATCTGAGGTCACCTGGTGACCTGGAGGTTAAAGTGGATGTAAAGCCACTCTCATCCTTTCTAAACTACTGCCATAGTGCTGATCTATAAGGATATACATGCCTCCTGCATGTATCCTTACCTGTCAAATGTCTCCCCTCCGTCTGTTATAAGAACTGAAAAACTGAAGATTCTGTGGGTGGGTCTGTTGTCTGGAGCTCGTTGTGATGTCAGTAGACTGCCCCGCCTTTTTCTACACACCCCTTGTCAACATGCATTTTCTCCTGTGTATTGCTTACACTGAATTCTGCTATGATCACTAACATCCATTCAATATCCAGAAAAGTAACCACATGACGGGAATTGGTGGGAATTAAAAACATGGTGGGAATTAAAAAATAATGCCTGTCTCCAGGCTAGTGCATGAGATATGTAAATAACCTGTCATTCACAGCAAGGGGGCGGAACGGACAAGGGAGTCCATAACCCTGTGGTAGCTACATCTCTTGGGACTTATAGCTTATACAGGTCTTTCCTTTGGTTCCAAACCCTGAAGGGAAGGCAATTATACTTGTTTGTAAAGGTTTTTTTTCTTTGTGACCTTTATTTACAAAGCAGTACTTCCGCTTTTCTTGCCTAGGCGAGAATATCACTTGTGTCCACCAACCCCCTGCATGTTTTCAGATGTGACGCAGGGCTTTGGGTCCTGAGTGAGCCTTGCAACACAGCTGTGCACGTGCAGGTTTTCCCAAACATTTGCACACCTGCGTGTTTCCCTCCCCACACACATGCAAAGATGGCATTTATGGAGATCCCAAACCTTTGTGTATGCGCCATAATGGTAGTGCTAGAGGGCAGAGTCAATAAAGCGGGGATTGAAGCTTCTCTTTAAATTGACAGCAATGGAATCTGTTCGAAAAGGTATGTTGCTGTCTGTAAATTGAAGGGAACATTGCATACTTGGCTCCTCGGATATGTCTAAAGCCTCATACACACGATCGGACTTCAAACAAACTTTTCCGTGGATTTTTGTTTGAAGGGAGTTGGCCGGGCACACCCATAGCATACACAGGGCAGGACTTTTGTGCAAACTTTCCCAAAACTTTCCCAACATCAGATGGTTTTTATGCTCTTTACCGCCACCCTTTGGTCAACTTCTGCTATTGTTGGTTGATTTTAACATTGGTTCTGGGCATGCATGTTTGTACTTCGGACAAAAGTCCGATGGATTTCTGTACACACTATAGGACTTTGCACCATAGGACTTTTGTTCCCGAAAAGTTTGTCCGTTTCCAGAGCAAACTTTTGTCTGATAAAAAATAAAGGTTTGTCCGATTTTTTGGAAACGTGCTAATTTTTAAGTTTGTTGTCAAAAAGTCCTACCGTGTGTATGGGGCTTAACCCTATGCCAGGTTAATAATATTACTATTATCAGTGGCAAAAGTGTGCTTATAGCAGAATGGGTAAGGTTGCTGAGATTCCAAACAATGGCAAAGAACTGTTTAGGTGGGCAGAATGTCTAAAAAAGGAGTGCAGATGGTATGAGAGGGGCAGTATCTGCAGGAGATATGTGCAGAGGAGAAATGCAAAGGGCATGACGATGGGCAGTACGTATGGAGGGTATGAGAGGGGGCAATATGTAAAGGAGAATAATGTGAAGTGTATGACAGTTGGTAAAATGTGCAGGGGAGGAAAGCAGAGGGTATGACTGCAGTGAGTATGTATGGTGGCAGTGATTAGTATGTGCAGCACAGTGGTGTAAAGGATATGTGTGCTCTATCTGTGTTTTGTCACTGGGGGACCAGATATAGTGGCCCAGTGTTGCGTTTTTCTGTCCCCCTAGTGGAAGTAGGATATTTTATTTATATTACAGAGAATTTGTTTGTGTTGTCCTGATTTTTTGTATAGAGAAGATCTCAAAATGCGGATTTAATCATTCCTATCATGCCCTACAATTGTACTGCTAGGCCGCGTACACGCGATCAAATTCATCTGCTGGAAACGGTCCGACGGATCGTTTCAGCAGACAAATTCGATCGTGTGTACGGGCGGACAGACGGGTTTTTCCAGCAGACAAATTTTAAAGCATGCTTTAAAATCTGTCTGCTGGGAACCCGTCCGTCCGACATGTCTGCTGGTTAGTACACTAACCAGCAGACATATCTGTCCGCACATGCGTCGAATGGATTTGACGCATGCGCGGAAGTTATTTCCTTCCTGGTGACAGTGACGTGGCAGCGTCAACGTCACCGCCACGTCACCGGGCTGTCTGCCGGCGGGGATTTGGGGTTGATCGTGTGTACACGATCAAACCAATCTATCCCATCAGACAAATCCGATCAAAACGGTCTGTCAGACTGATTTGATCGGATTTATTTAATGGTGTGTACGCGGCCCTATAGTCACAAAAGCATACATCCTATACAGCAGTGTTGTTTCCTGGCACCTGTGTATTTTTGGATTTGTGTAGAAGCCTTGAAAGCTTGTCAACACTCTATGCAAACGAGAAGCATGCATATTCTTTATTCTTTATTCTACCTAATTTCAATGATGAAGACATATGGCACAATTAGGACATGCAAGCAGGCTGTCCATAAACCAGCTCTGCCACCATAAATGACATGCTGTGAGAGATCTGCCTGTCATTGCTGACACTGCTCATCACCAGCGACCCCGCATGCAGTGGATGTTTGTAAGTGGTACACATGTGAGGAAGTGTCCCTCTGGTGTTTTCCTTGTAAGAAAAGAGAACATCAGCCATAAGGATTTAGGTTTGGCTTGAAGGGTTCCGGTGTAAATATAGGGCTGAGTATGCCAGTGGCTATAGATGCAAAACAGTCTTGAAGATAAATGTGCTTGCAGTTGTGACGGAGTCCTGCAAACCTAAATTGCAATTCGCCACAAAAAAAAAAAAGAAGAAAAGTAAAAAAAAAAGAGAGATAGTAGTAGCACCTCCTGAACATCTGCCAGTTGCTACACCAGCCATTGACAAGTGATCTATCATAGATTGTCTTTTAGAGGGTGGTAAGCATTGCCACCACCACTGTGAAAGAGCAGTTTTTAGCTTAGACATAGACTGCTGGTTGAACACAGCAAGTCTTTTTTTTTTAGATACCTGAGATTTGTTAGCTTGGTTAATATAGAAAGATGTTTTAAACCTTATTGTCCAAGACGTGTCTTTCATTGATCTAGCAAAAGGGGTCTCCAAGCTTTCTATACAAAGGACCAGTTTACAGTCCTTCAGAAATTAGGGGGGCCAGACTAGGGCCATTGGCAGTAAAAAATGTCCAGGTGTCCAGTGGGAGTAAATAATACCATATCATTGGGGACAGTGGGAGGACTAGTGCCCCATCGTTGGTGTTAATGGTAATAATTGATGGTGTCAGTTGGAGGAATAGTGCCCCATTGGTGTCAGCAACAAGAATTATGCCCCATTTAAATTGGATGGAATAGTGCCCCAAGGCAAGTAAAGGGCTACGTCTGGTCCCAGGGCCGCAGTTTGGCGATCCCTGATCTAGCATATAGTATAGATTCCTTGTTACCTCATTAGGCAATAGCAATTTTAGGTTGTCACTAATTTCAAGTAACAATGTGCGATTACCTATAAAAATGAAACTGAAATCTAATTGGTTGATGTGCGTTCCTGCACTTCTTAGATCATCATTGCTCTTTAATGCAAATTAGTGTTTTTCAATGCCAAGTTCTGGGCACTAGGCTTTCAAAGTCCCACTCCAGGTTTTTTGTTTCTTGTTCTAACTGGTAAAACTCACGGCAGGAAAGGGAGATTTTATCACCAGCAGCTTTGATGTTTGACAAGGTAAATGCCAAGTGATTGTAAAGGCTATACTTACCTGCCCCATGCAGTGGTTTTTCACAGTGAACCTCCTCTTCTGGGGACCCCGCCAGCAATCTTGGCTCCTCCTCTTCTCTGAGTGCCCCTATGGCAAGCCGCTTGGAAAGTTGCACGTTTTCCCATACCACACAAAAATGTGCTGCCTTTTGCAGGCGCGCGTGGGTGCGATTAATTCTTCCTCTTTGAAATCTAGCAAATGCACGTATGTTTGTGCCTGCTAGAATGCATGGTACTGTAGTACCATGTGTTTTTGAACTGGGCAAATAAAAAAATTATGCTGTCACCCTTTTGTGTATTTCACACACACACACAAAGAGCTGCTCATTAAAAAAATGCACAGTGTGGAAACGCACAAAAAAGCATGTGCGCTTACATGCACATCTGACCCATTGCTACCGACACCAGCAGCTACCTATTATATAGGACAGGTACATGTTATAATGATGAGCCAATAGGATGATGGCAGAGGTGAAAGGGACAGGCCAGGTAGTCACACTGTTGGCAAGTGTCAATCTCTGCATATTATGGTTTCTTGGGATTCAGTGCTGATGGAACTGTTGAGAGGACAACAAAAAGTATGAGAAGGACAGCACGGTGTCTGCCTTTATCACTGTGGTCAGTTTAGTTAGTTGTTACTGCCAGTTTGAGACTTTGGGCGTGCTAGACTCGCCCCAAAAAATATTATCAATGTACGCAGGACTTGTGTAGCATGTCTAGTGTCTCTGCCCTGCTGCTGAGACCACCCTCCTCCCCCAGTGAGACACAATTTTCCGCTTTTATCAAGGTCGGGATTGCTGTGTACTCAGAGAAGGTGGCGGCAGCTGCAGCTGTTGAAAAAGCAGCCTGAATCAGTGTTTACAAAATAACAATGCTCCAGACGCAAATATAGAAAGGTAGAAAGGTACAATGTAACATAATGTTACTTTTCTGTCATTTTGTTCACTTATCTGCAGATCAATTAAAGGGATGAACTTTGATCTCCAGATGATGTCAGTTAAAGCAACCCGATGAATTAAATGCTCATATGTTTAACCCCTTAAGGCCCATACACACGGTAGGACATCCAACAAAATTGTCCTAATTGTCCTAATTGATTTGTCCGGTCACACCCATAGCATACACACAGTCAGACTTTTCTGCAAACTTTTCTAAAACTTTCCCATCATCACGTGGTTTTTCTGCTCTTTTCTGCTCTTTACCGCCACCCTTTGGTTAACTTCTGCTATTGTTGGTTGATTTTAACATTGGTTCTGAGCATGCGTATTTGCACTTTGCACAAAAGTTGGTTGGATTGCTGTACACACGGTCACACAAAGCACCATCAGACTTTTGTTGCTGAAAAGTTGGTCCGTTGGGGGGCGTGGCTTGCGCGCGAGCAGTATGGCAGCATAAGTCCCGAGCTCCTGCCAGCCGGCTCTGAAGCGACGAAGAAAAAGCAGATTGCCCGCTCCATCGAATACCTAAACTGCCGTGGGACACCCTCTGGAACTCAGAGAGACGATGTCCCGCAAGCGGAAGGAGGAACGGTATATACAAAAGCTCTCAGCTTTCTCGTTCCAGCAAGCGCGGCGTGGACCTGCCCAAGATGGCGCTGACGGCTCCTCACGGCGAACATCCTCGGCCTACACAGACCTTCCTAGTAGTGATCAGGGAGAATCGGAAGGAGGTCTGACATCCCCTCCACGTCCACCACGCTCAAATGCCCCTCCACTGTCCCCGGATACCCGGAGCCCAGCGAAAGCGCGGATGCGCTTGGACACCACACTCCAGGCCGGAACCGTGAGTAACCCCCTGCATAACGCTGACGCCATTGCCGCATTGCAGTCCTCCATAGCAGCATTCCCCACATCAGGACAGCCTGTGTTGGACACAACCATGAAGGATATGCTGCTGCTCCTGCAATCCTCTCTGATGACCAACCTGTCCTCTCTAATGCAGGGCTTCTCCACAGATTTGCAGCATATGGGAGACAGGGTGACATATATGGAAGAAAAGATGGAGGAATGTACCGACATAGTGAATGACCTAGTCGATGCCAATGAGGCCCACAGGGATGACACTGAATGGGTCAAAATGAAGCTAGCGGACCTCGAGGACAGATCTAGGCGCAATAATATAAAAATGAGGGGGGTCCCGGAAACTGTCCTTCCTGCGGACCTCCGCGCCTTTGCAACTAATCTGTTCTCCACTCTATTGCCCGACTTGTCCCCTATTGAACTGAATATAGACCGCATCCACAGGATTCCTAAACCACGCCACCTCGCTGACACGGTACCGAGAGATGTCCTCATGCGCATCCATTTCTATCAAGCGAAAGAACAAATCCTATACAAAGCTCGCACTATCCAGAAGCTCCCTGCCCCATATGCTGAGGTTCAAATGTACGCAGACCTGTCCCAACACACTCTTCAGATGCGGAGGCAACTGAAGACTGTGACCAAGGCTCTGGCGAACCACAAGATCGTATACAAATGGCGTCACCCTGCCACGATTTTGGTGACCCACAACGGCATTCCGCATACCATATCCACAGTACAAGGGGGCACAAAATTGCTACTTTCATGGGGCATCATCCCAGAACCTCCGGAAGAATACGCTGACCCACCAGGGAGATCCTCCTCATCTCAAAAGAAACCCCGCCACGAGGCTCGCTCCACCGCCAACTCGCATTGACTGCCTAAACCTATACAAAGCTTAGGGCACCACAAATCCTATGCCGGCAGGCAGTTTGTTATGTTGCTTGATTTACTATTGTTGTTGTTACGTTTGCTCCTGGAGCCTGAACTTTACCCCAAACCTACTCAGCTCGAGATTCATCCTGACCTGCTGAGAACTGTTACTTGTTTTAATATTCTTTTCTTTTTTTTCCGTTAACTCCATCTTCTATCTTTAATCGCCGCACAGTAGTTCCTAACACGCCACTGGGATTCCTCTACACGTCCAAGACCTGATCACTACAGCCATCTGATAAGAACAGCTCCCTGGGTGCTCCCTCTCATCGCACGAACTGTCACTACATCTTCAGGAGGTCCGAATTCGGCTGCACTTCCTCTTCTAACTGTAAGTCTAATCCTTGCACTTTACACCCCTGTTCCAGTACCATGTCTTTCACCATCTTGTCCCTGAACGCAAAGGGGCTAAACCACCCAGTTAAACGCTCGTCTTTGTGGAAGACGGCTATTTCACTTAAATGCGACATCCTCTGCGTCCAAGAGACTCACTTCCTCCAAGATCTGCACCCACGTTGCCAAAACCAACAATTTCCTCACATCTTCAACTCATGCTACTCGAAAAAACAAAGGGGAGTACTAATCGCCATCAGAGACACTGTTCCCTTTCAACTACAGAAATGTATCTCTGACCCAGAAGGCCGATATGTTATTCTAATATGCATGATCAACAACATCCAGTACACATTGGCCTCTATCTATGCTCCAAACCAAAGACAAATGTCCTTTCTTAAATCTGTCTTGAAAACAATCAAGAGCTCCCAAAAGGGGCACCTTCTGATCTGTGGGGACTTTAATCTTGTTCCGGATCAAGATCTGGACTCCACAGCAAGTGCAAAAAGGCACATACCTCCCCTGAAAGACTTTATTTCTACTAATGATTTGTTTGACGTGTGGAGGTGTTGTCACGCGAGCGAACGCGATTACACTTACCTTTCCCCGCGATACAACACCTACTCGCGCATAGACCTGTTTTTATCTGACCGATCGTTGCTCCACAGAATTTCGGACTCGGTGATCCACCCCACCACCTGGTCGGACCATGCCCCGATTAGCATCACTATTGATTCAAAGTCCCCACAGACTAACTCCTATCTCTGGAGAGCTAATTATTCCCTGATCCGAGACCCATCCACTGCCAACATTATACAACAACGCCTGGAGGAATACTTCTCCATAAACTCCCACTCCGTGTCTGACCCGGTGGTCGTGTGGACCGCCCATAAAGCCGTCATTCGGGGCGTATTTATACAGCTAGGTGCTAGAGCCAAAAAAGCCAGGGCAAAAAAGTTTGATCAGCTCACTACTGAACTTGACTCCGCAGACTCCCAAAACAAACTATGTCCCTCTCCCTCTCTTCAGACCAAGATCTTTGACTTACGACATGAACTGCGTTCTTTACTACTAGAATCCTTTGAGAAGGCCTATACGAGAGTTAGAGCCACATTCTACGCTACGGGAAACAAAGCAGGTAAAATGTTAGCGTCCAAAATACGGGGCCATAGACTTAAAGCGAAAATACCTTATCTATTTCACCCTCACACCAAAGCCAAATTAATGAAACCCGATGAAATATCTAACGCCTTCAGTGCGTACTACGCTGATCTATACAATATAAAAAATGACACATCCACCCATCAACCGTCCTGTCACGACATAGACTCATTTCTGGAAACTGTTAACCTCCCTTCCCTATCTCCCGAGCAACTGGAGACCCTTAACGCCCCCTTTACACACACTGAACTTAACCGCGCTATTACTAACCTCCCCAACGCTAAGTCACCGGGGCCCGATGGGTTCACCGGGGAATACTATAAGAGATTCAGTCAGATCCTAACCCCCACCCTTTGCGAAGTGTTCAACTCAGCTGCAGCGGTCTCTTCCTTCCCACCAGACATGCTAAATGCCATAATAGTCACTCTCCCGAAACCGGGCAAAGACCCATCCTTACCTCAAAACTTCCGCCCCATTTCCCTACTAAATGTAGATGCCAAGTTATATGCCAAATTAATAGCCAACAGACTGACCGACATCCTCCCTACACTTATCCACCTTGATCAGTCAGGCTTCACTAAAGGCCGACAGGCGTCGGACGCCACAAGAAGAATGGTAAACGTCATTCACCAAGCAACACTCTCCGGGACCCCCTCTGTACTCCTGTCTCTAGATGCTGAAAAAGCATTTGACAGGGTACATTGGGGGTTCCTATCCTCAGTTCTTTTGAAATTTGGATTCAAGGGACAGATACATAACACAATCATGGCCCTTTACTCTAACCCCTCGGCCCAAGTTTACTCGGCAGACTCTCTGTCATCGCCCTTCAAAATCACCAATGGAACTAGACAAGGGTGCCCCCTGTCCCCTCTAATTTTCAACTTACTAATGGAAACACTAGCCCAGTCCATACGATCAAATCCGCTTGTCACTGGAATCTCAGCAGGAGGACATGGACAAAAAATCAGCCTATTCGCTGATGACGTCATACTCATGCTGTCTGACCCATCTTCCTCACTCCCAGCTGTTCAAGAGACGTTAGCCCGCTTTAGTAGAGTGTCCTATTACAAGATTAACGATTCCAAATGCCATATTTTAAATTTAGGCGTAAATACCCCTACAACTCTGCTACTACAACAGCGTTTCCCATATTCATGGACTGATACAAGCATAACATATCTGGGCATACAATTAACCAAAGCTCCCTATCACCTGTTCCACCACAACTATATCCCATTTCGCACCAAGCTTCAATCTGATCTCCACAAACTAGCGTCCCAGGAATTGTCCTGGACAGGTCGTTTGGCGGCATTCAAAATGTTTCATCTACCCCGTATCCTCTACCTCTTCAGGACCCTACCCATTCCTGTCCCTGCCCAATACTTTAAATCGCTCCAGTCTATCTTATCCTCCTATATCTGGCAAGGCAAGAAAGCTAGATGCGCTCACTCCACCCTTATTAAAACTCGCAAAGCAGGTGGCACTGGATACGTTGATTTCCAACACTATTACATAGCATCCGTCCTTACCCAATCCAGGGAGTGGTTTACAGCCACACCATGCACCGCGTGGGGGCGGTTGGAATCCAACCTCACACCTGGCACAGGCCTAGCCCCATGGTTACTGTTTACCACCACGTCCACTAAAATCCCCTCTTCTGTATCTCCTACTATGGTAGCCACGGTCAAGACGTGGAATAAATTTGTCCACCTCTGCCATGGATATTCCGACAATACAGCTTTGAAGATCCCGATTGAGACCTTACAACACCACATACCTATGATATCTTATAAACAATGGCATGACCACGGCATACTATATTTAAATGATATCTTAGATAAAGGTCGCCCCAAATCCTTCTCCGACTTACAACTTGCATACAACTTGCCTGACAAGGACTTATACCTACACTCTAGAACTACACACTTTCTGACTACTTCCCCCCAATGGGATCGCTACATACCCTTACCTACATGGCTCTTCCTCAACAACCCCTCCTCTTCCCAGAAAGGTATATCGCTCTTTTATAATGTTCTCCAAAAAAAAACTTTATTTGAGAAAACGACCCCCCTACTTAAATGGGAATCAGACCTAGGTTGCTCCTACACTTCACAACAATGGGCCAAAGCCTGCAAATCAGTCTATACAGTTACTAGTTGCTCTACCCTTTGGGAACTCTCTTCAAAAATTTCACTGAGATGGTACTTGACCCCGGCACGGCTATCTAAATTCGGTAAGGGGCAGAGTGATAGGTGTTGGAGACACTGTGGCTCTCAGGGGACCCTGCTCCATATATTCTGGGGCTGCCCCAAAATAACCCCCTTCTGGACATCGGTCTTCCAAGTGATCTCCGAAGCCTCGCACTCTATAGCTCACCCCAAGCCTGGACTAGCACTTTTGTCACTAGGTATGGAGGGATACCCTACTGAGTCAAAACACACTATCTTACACATTCTCTTATCGGCTAGACTATGCATAACGAGGAACTGGAAACGCCCACTACCACCTACTGTAGGAGACGTTATACAAACTACCCAACTACATTACACCTACGAGACGACATTAGCACTCAGGGACGTGAATAAAGCTAGCGTAACTAGGAAGTGGCACGAATGGTCCACCTGGTATAAACGAAACTGCATGTCTCCACTTGTCTTACCTTGATATACCTGTGCTGCTCCAGCCAAGGGGGGTCGACTCCGGCCCCGGTCGCAGCCTTGAACCCAGTTGGGGGCGACCGGTGAAGGAGAAGACCCTCTGGCATATATGCCTTATAGATCCCTTGGTTCAATACCTGTCTATACTTTGGAACTAGTGTACCTACTGTGCCTTATTACTCATTGTTACTCACTATTGTATTGTTTGAGACATTGTTTGACTACCATATCACTACTGCACTATTTCTACCCATACGTCGCGACTCCTTGCGTGACTAAATGTTTGTCTGTCATGTAATCTGCAAACCTAAATAAAAATTTACTGATTAAAAGTTGGTCCGTTCGCAGACCCAACTTTTTGTCAGATGAAACCTGAAAAAGTTGGTCCGATGGAGCGTACACGCGATCAGACAAATTTGAAAAGTTGCAGATTTTGAAGTTGGTTGGCCAAAAGTCTGACCGTGTGTATGGGGCTTTATTGACACTTAAGCCCCTTACACACGGTCGGACATCCAACAAAACATCCCTTGGATTTTTGTCCTAATTGATTTGTCCGATCACACCCATAGCATACACACGCTCGGACTTTTCTGCAAACTTTTCTAAAACTTTCCCATCATCAAGTGGTTGTTCTGCTCTTTTCTGCTCTTTACTGCCACCCTTTGGTTAACTTCTGCTATTGTTGGTTGATTTTAACATTGGTTCTGAGCATGCGCATTTGTAATTTGTCCAAAAGTCCGATGGTTTGCTGTACACACGATCGGACTTTGCACCATCGGACTTTTGTTGCCTGAAAGTTGGTCCGTTCGCAGACCCAACTTTTTGTCCGATTAAAGCCAAAAAAGTTGGTCCGATGGAACGTACACACGGTCGGACAAATGCGAAAAGTGTCGGATTTTGATGTTGGTTGGGCAAAAGTCCGACCGTGTGTACGGGGCTTTAGTTTACTCTAATCAGCCCAAATTAACTCCTTATTTTCATTCTCCATTTAATAAATTTTTTCCTACTGTTTTTTTTTATGTTTTGTTTTCTATTTTATTAATCATTAATATTTAAACGTTTTTGTTTTGTTTAGTTGGTTTTTATTTTTACACATTTAACATATTTGTTTTACACATTTCCCATTTAGGCTCCATGCACACTGAAGCTGAAAAACTGCAGTTTATTGGCGTTTTGGCTTTTTTTTTTTTAAAGCCCATAAACTGAACTCTATGTTAGCCTATGTGCCCATGCACACCTGGGCGTTTTTCAGTGTTAATGAGCTTTGGAGTTTATTGGCTTTTTTCTGAACGCCCAAAATTTGCGTTCAAAATGCATTTTTTTGGCGGGGAAAAACGCAAAACGCTAAAAAACGCACAAAAACACTAAAATTATGATTTCGGTGCAAAGCATTGTAAACGTATTTACAAATGGAATGGAATAAAATTGTATTTTGTTTCCATTTTGCACTTTAAGGCTCCATGCACACTGAAGCTGATAAAAGCTATAAAAAAACGCCAGTGGCTTTGCAGGGAGCCTTGCAACGCTTTTTTAGCGTTTTTGCAATAGCTTTAACCAGCGTTTTTCAGTGTAGCTTTTATCAGCTTTTTTTTTTTTAGTGGAATTAAAAATGCTCAAAAATGCCGGCGCCAGCGTTTTTTAGGGTTTTTTATTCCATTTAAAAAAAAACGCTTAAAGCTTCAGTGTGCATGGAGCCTTAAATGGCAAAATGGAAACAAAATACAATTTTATTCCATTTGTAAATACGTTTACAATGCTTTGCACCAAAATCATAATTTTAGTGTCACTTTAACCACTTCCCGCCCGGCCAATAGCAGATTTACGGCCGGGAAGTGGTTATGAAACGTCTAGCACGATTTCAATGCCGCGCGCGCCCGTGGGGGCGCGCAGCACGGCAATCGGTGATGCGGGGTGTCAGTCTGACACCCTGCATCACCGATCTCGGTAACGAGTCTCCGGCGGAGGCTCGCTACCACGTGATCAGCCGTGTCCAATCACGGCTGATCACGATGTAAACAGGAAGAGCCGCCGACGGCTCTTCCTCACTCGCGTCTGACAGACGCGAGTACAGGAGAGCCGATCGGCGGCTCTCCTGACAGGGGGGGTTCGCGCTGATTGTTTATCAGCGCAGCCCCCCTCGTATGCCCACACTACCACCAGGGATGCCCACACTGGCAGGGCAAAAAAAAAACGTAAAAAAAAAAAAACACAGGATAAAAAAATAAATAAAAATACAGGTAAAAAAAAAAACATGCCAGTCAGTGCCCACACATGGGCACTGACTGGCAACATATACATCAGTGCCACCCCTCAAAGTCCATCAGTGCCACCCTGCAGTGTGCTTCAGTGCCACCCCTCCGTGCCAATACATGCCCAGTGCCCACCTATCAGTGCCCATCAGTGCCACCCATAAGTGCCACCCATGAGTGCCATTCTGTGCCACCTATGAGTTCCAAGTGCCGCCTATGAGTGCCCATTAGTGCCGCCTATGAGTGCCCATTAGTGCCGCCTATGAGTGCCCATCAGTGCCGCCTATGAGTGCCCATCAGTGCCGCCTAAGAGTGCCCATCAGTGCCGCCTAAGAGTGCCCATCAGTGCCGCATACCAGCGCCGCCTATCAGTGCCCATCAATGCCACCTCATCGGTGCCCATCAGTACTACCTCATCAGTGCCCATCAGTGCCGCCATATCAGTGCCCGTAATTGAAAGAGAAAACATACTTATTTACAAAAAAGTTAACAGAAAATAATAAAAATGTATTTTTTTTTCTAAATTTTCAGTCTTTTATTAGTTGTTGCGCAAAAAATAAAAACCGCAGAGGTGATCAAATACCACCAAAAGAAAGCTCTATTTGTGGGGAAAAAAGGACGCCAATTTTGTTTGGGTGCAGTGTAGCACGACCGCGCAATTGTCATTCAAAATGCGACAGTGCTGAAAGCTGAAAATTGGCTTGGGTGGGAAGGTGCGTAAGTGCCTGGTATGGAAGTGGTTAAACAGGACAAATCACATTCCCAATTTATATCTGCCAAAAACTTGTAATCCTTTTTAAATTAAAGGGATGCTAATGTCTCATTTTTTATTTTTATTTTCATAAAATAACAAACATGTTATACTTGCCTCCTCTGTGGTTTTGCACAGAGCAGCCCGGATCTTCCTCTTCTTTGGTCTCTCATGGCCCCTCCCTCCTGTTCAGTGCCCCCTCAGCAAGCATCTCTCATTGGCTCACAGACTTTTCTTTGACAGCAGTGGGAGCCAATGGCATAGCGCTGCTGTCTCTGCGAATGAGGAGGGGAGTCCCAGACAGCCGAGTCTTTTGTGCAACATCGCTGGGTCTAGAGCACAGGTGTCAAACACCAGGCCCGTAGACATTGCTACAAAGATACAAGAAAGGGGTTCTTAGAGAGGTGGGAAGCATGGAAAAAATAAATATGGTGAAATCAAGAGTGCGAAGTGAGGTTGAAGGGGGTGGGAAGACTGGAATAGGGAGGGGGGGTGGGAGTACTGGGTGGTTGGGGGGAGGGAAGTAGAAATAGCTAGGGGTTTATTAAGGTAAAGTAAATTGTTTTTACTTGGGAGAGTAATGCCTGTTTTTGTCTGCTATTCTGATGTACACGTGCAATAAAAAAACAAATAAAAATTTAAAGAAAATAAAAAACCCGGCCCAGGGGCTGAATCCGGCCCCACAGACCATTTCATGTGCCCCTCACACCTCTTTTGCAGCTGCCGGAGAGCTCCAGCCCTCCTCTGGTCCTCCTTCAGACCCCTACTTTCTTCTTTCCAGCTTCTTCCCAGCAGCAGCATAAGGTAAGGGGGTGCACTGAGAGTGGGGGACTCAACTTCTTATTGGGTGGCTCTTGACATCTAATGTAAGGGGAGGGGATTCTCTGGACATCTAATCTTACAGATACAACCGGCCCTTTTGAGGGCAATCATAATGCTGATGCGGCCCATGATGAAATTGGTCTAGAGCAGGGGTGTCAAACTCAATTTCATTGGGGGCTGCATCAGCATTATGATTGGCCTCAAAGGGCCGGTTGTATCTGAAAGATTAGACGTCCAGCGCATCCCCTCCCCTTACATTAGATGTCAAGAGCCACCCCACCATCAGAAGTTGAGTCCGCCACTCCCCCTTACATCACAGTGCACCTACCTTCCCTTGCTGCTGGGAAGAAGATGAATGCATTGCTTGAAAGCAGAAAGTACAGGGTCTGGAGGAGGGCTGGAGCTGCATGAAAGGTGCGAGGGCCACATCAAATGGCCTGGAGGGCCGGATTCAGCCCGCGGGTCTTGTGTTTGACACCTGTGGTCTAGAGGGACCTGAATAGAATGCATTAAAAAAAAACTTCTGCCTTTACAACAACTTTAACACAGTTTAAAAAAATTAAAAGTGTATTTTGTTTCATTTTGTTGCGTTTATTGTCTAATGCCTAGTACACATAATTTTTCCCGTCTGGAAAACGTCCGTGTTTTCTTTTGGCAGGGAAAAAAGGACGTGTGTATGCTCCTTAGAAGTTTTCCCAACAGGAAAACTGCTGTTTAAAAAATAAGAACACGTTCTCTTTTTTCTCGCTGCGATTTTTTTTTCCCCACAGTTTTCTTATGGGAAACACTGCGAGGGAGCATACACACGGACAGTTTTCCTGACCAAAGTTCTCCTGGCAGTTTTCCTGTCGGGAAAACCGCCCCTGTGTACAGGGGAAAAGGGACCGAGCCGGTTCCAGGTTTTCCCCTCGGTTTTCCCGCCAGTCTTTTGACCGTCAGGAAAAACGATCACGTATACTAGGCAAAAGGATTACAAAAAATCATTGTTGCAAGACAATGCCATGAGAAGAAAGCCTTGTTTATCTTTAAAAAAAAAAACAATATCTGTATTACCTTGTTATCTTTAGTAATAACAAAGATATTGCTGAATAAACAGGTTCAAAGTAGAAATGTAAAAATTGCTCTGGTCCATAGGGGGAGAACAGGTGTGAGAGGCGAAATGGTTAAGTTTCACATAATCGATGGGAAATAATTCTCAAGTGCAGTTTCTCATTATTGCTATACAACTCAGTGAATTAAATAAATAAACAAGAATTAAAATTTAATGAGATTCAGCTATAGAATAGTCCATTATCATCATGTCATATGCCTGTTTTTCCATGGACCAGTGCATACTTGATGAGGACATGTCAGTGTTGAAGTGGCCGCACAAAAGAATATTGCATAATTCAACACCATTGCCCAGAGTCATCCTATAAGCAGGTATATAGATCTTTAGAGACAGTCCTGTCAGAAGCACCAAGTAACATATATTGCAAAATGTCATAAATTGATATTTTTAAATAAAAATCAATACAGATTAGTTATCATACTGTTCCAGAGCAACTGCTACAGCATTAGATAGGATATTGCACTGTATACCAATTGCACTCTATCCAAATAGCCACTTAAGCGCCAGACCATTTGGCTGGCTCAAAGACCAGAGCACTTTTTGCGATTCAGCACTGCATCGCTTTAACTGACAATTGTCGCGCGACGCAGCTCCCAAACAAAATTGACGTCCTTTTTCGCCCACAAATAGAGCTTTCTTTTGGTGGTATTTGATCACCTCTGCGGTTTTTATTTTTTTGCGCTATAAACAAAAAAAGGGCGAAAATTTTGAAAAAAAATCACAATAATTGATTGGTTTGCGCAAAAGTCATAGGGCCAGATCCATATACCTTGGCCGCCCGCGCGGCGTGTCCCATTTATGCTACGCCGCTGTAAGTCACAGCGGTGTTTTCCTTATCCTCCAAGAAATGCCGCTGTAACTTACGGCGGCGTGGCGTAAATGGGCCAGCTTTCGCAGGTGTAATTCAAATTTACTAGTGGCGGGGCATGTTTTATTATAATTATGAATGACCCGACGCAAACAGCGCTTTTTTTACACTGCGCATGTGCCGGCCGTGGACGTATCCTAGTGCGCATGCGTGAAATCACGTCGCAAATAGTCAATGAAAACGACGTGAATGTAACTTACGCCCAGGCCCATTCTGGATCGGCATACGCAAACGACGTACAACACGACGCTGTCCCGACGTCCATACTTAACATTGGCTGCGCCTCCACATAGCAGGGGTAGTTTTACGCCAGAGATACGCTTATGCAAACGACGTAAATGGAATGCGCTGGCCGCTCGTACGTTCGTGGATTTGCGTATCTCGCTCATTTGCATATTTTACGCTGGAAATAGAAGGAAGGGCCCCTAGCGTCCAGCGGAAATAAGCACCTAAGAGACGACGGTGTAATAACGTTACACCAGTTGTTTCTTAGCGTAATTCCGGTGTATCTTGTTTTGTGGATACAAAACAAAGATATGCCGGCGGGAAATTAGAATTATGCCGGTGTATCTGTAGATACGCTGGCGTAATTACTTGTGGATCTGGCCCATAGTGTCTACAAAATAGGGGATAGTTTTATGCCATTTTTATTAATATTTTTATCATGACTGCGACATTATGGCGGACACATCGGACACTTTTGGCGCTATTTTGGAACCACTCACATTTACACAGTGGTCAGTGCTATCAAAAATGCACTTATTACTGTGTAAATGTGACTGGCAGTGAATGGGTTAACCAGGAGGGGGCACTGAAGGAGTTAAGTGTGTCCTAGGGAGTGATTCTAACTGTAGGGGGTGGGCTATGTGTGACATGACACTGATCACCGCTCCAGATTACAGGGAGCTGTGATCAGTGTCCTGTCACTAGGAAGAATGGGGAAATGCTTGTTTACATTAGCATTTCCCCATTCTTTCTTTCTGTGAGACAATCGCGGGTATCCCCGTGGACATTGAGTATGCGGGACCCGCGATCACACTCACGGAGCTCGCAGTGGGGGCACCCAAAATGCTATGTCTTATAGGTGACGTATATATACGTCAATCTGCACAGCTGTGCCATTCTGCTGATGTATATCGGCGTGAGCCGGTCCTTAACCGGATAGAGAGCACTAATTGCATAGTCAAAGGGCAGTGATATCACATGATTCTTATTACAAAAGTACCATCTAATCAGCTATAGTACCCAAATATCATGTATAGTATCCATTCATTTTTGTCTATGCACAGTTAATCACCACCTAAGTTAGAACACAGGGGGCAGAATAAGGGTCTTTACCAGTGGTCTCCAAACTGTGGCCCTGGGGCCAGATGTGGCCCTTTGCTTGCCCTTGGGGCACCATTCCTTCCACTGATACCAATAATGGGGTACCATTCCTCCCACTGATACCAATAGTGGGGCACTATTTCTCCTACAGACACCAATAATGGGTTGTTGTTCCTCCCCCTAATCTCAACAATGAGGCACTATTATTCCCACTGACACCAACAATAGGGCACTATTCCTTCCACTGATACCAACAATGAGGTGCTATTTTACCCCTAAAACCAATGATGGGACATTGTTTACTCCCATGGACGCTGGGGCATTTTTTACTTTGACTGGCCACAGTCTAGCCCCCCCTAAAGTCTAAAGAGCAGTAAACTGGCTCTTTTTATTTCGACAGTTTGGAGACCCCTGGTCTATATTTACAGGCAATTACACACAACGATTTCCAGCAGCAAGAATCTGCAGATTCCTGCATCAGGAATTAACAGATGTGTGTGAAAAGCTGCGGTTACTGAGCCGTACAATGCAATGACAGGCTGTCACCAGCCATAGCTATTCGTGATGCACAAAGTTCTTCCAGCCATGATTACCAACAGCCTGTCATTGCATTGTACAGGCTCAACAGCCACAGCTATTCGTTCACATCTGTCAATTCCAGCCACTTGAAATCGCAGAGTGTGTAATGGCCCGTGTAAATTGGCCTTAAGAGATGGGGTATTTACCCCTCTGTCCTTAAAAGTCTTTTAAATCTGTGATAGGCATCCCCACAGAAAGGCTAGTGCTGTTATAATGAGTTCATAAGAACAGCTCAGTACAGTTAAAATGTGTATATAGTTATGTGAAGAAGTAAGGATTTGGAGACTTCTTTTAGCATCAAACTGTCATCTCTTGGGCTGAGTTTGCTGGGGCGCCCAGTTGGGTACAAATTGGCAGCATTGAATTGCTTACCACTAGTAGATCTGTTACCTTATAGTGGAATGATTGATTGAGAAGAGTTCGGCAATCTGTTTTAACTGCTGTGCCAGACGTATAGGCATCCTTATAGCCTACATACTGTATAGCTAAAATAAAATTAAATAAAAAACCCAGAAAAATCAGCACAAGGCACATAACTTAGTCCAGGAGTGCCCAACCTTTTGAAGAGCGAGGGCCACTTAAGCGACTTGGTAACTGCTCGCGGGCCACAATGAGTGGAGCGGGCAGATGGCAGGTCCATGTCCGCTCTGCAGACACAGCCAGATCGGATTAGAGGTAGGACACAAGCACAGATTACATCTGCCACTCCTTAGAGGTGAATTGAGGGTCCAATTGGGTTGGACTGACCGTGTAAAAGGGGCCCATGGTTTCTTTCACACTGATGCGCTGCAGGTTTTCTGCACTTTGCAATAGACTTCTATTATATTCTGCAGGTTTGGTGCACTTTCAGAAAGCTCACCAAACTCGCAAGTAATAACAGAAGTCTATGGCTCTGTGCAGGTAACCCGCACCAGCATTGCTCTGCATCTGCAGATTCTTTTGAAAGCAGACCAGTAACCACTGTAGAAAAGATATGCCCATATATACACTGTGATTTTAGTAACAAACTTACCTTTAATAACAGCATTCTATTCTATTCCACCCCATAGCAGGAGGTTGCTGGCCACATCAGAGGGCTCCGTGGGCCACTGGTTGGACACCACTGACTTAGTAGAATGTATCCCTTTTGCTGATTCCTCTGCTGTTGAAATTCGCTTTTGTTTATGCAACCACCACCTTTCCGCCATATTCTTCCAGTGTTGCGGGGTTAATACAACTAAGGGTTTATGACTATGCCCACCCTTTCCACCCCCTAGCTCTGATCATAGAAGCTGTGCTACAGCTTTTGTAAATGGAAAGCAATTTCTAAAGCCGAGTTCACACTACAAGTTTTTTTTCATGCAACCCAGTGGGTTGAACAAAAAAAACTGTCAGCTCTGGTCAGAGCCACTGTACTAACCATCCAACAATATTACAGCAATCTACCCTGCTGAGCTGTTGTGTTCTGACAGGGGGGCAAGCCCCCCCCCCAACAAAACAATCCGATCTTTGCCATTGGCTGAGAGCACTGATCGGGAGTCGATCAGCTGCTGGTTTTCCAGAATGCTAGTCCGACAGACCGACATACACACGGGCTGAATTTCAGACGTTCTTTTTAACTGGCCGATGTCTCCCAACATTCCGCCCATGTGTACCTGGCTTAAATGGTGGATTGAAAGGTCCGCACCCTCCGCTCATAGATCATGGTTTATTAATTGAAGCTGTAGTAGAGCTTCTAAGAATAGAACAGTTGGGTGGAAAGGGTGGGCATAGTTGGTCTCCCTTGATGAGAGCCTGTGACAGCCCCTTAGTTGTATTAACCCTCACTGCAGCGGCAGATTATGTGTGAATAGCAGCGGTCACTGAGCCGTACAATGGGTTGGGTTTAGCGGGGAGTGCAAATCAAGGGCATGGGCGGAGGAGGATTTCTCTTAACAGCAGAGGAATCAGCACTATGGACACAACACTGACTGTATGTTATTTCCCTTGTGCTGATTTTTCTATTTTTTTCTATTAGCTAACCTCCTTTCTTCTTTTTGTTTTTAGTTATCAGAACATAAAATAACAAATAAAGACATTAAAAAAGTATAACAAAATTCATACTATTACAGTTACATAGTGTAGCAAATGCATTTTTGATAAATACAATAAGTCAGTATAATAATCGTGAATAATCCTTCAAATTCATATCTTTAAATTCAGTTTCTAGAGCCAACCTCCTTTCTGAGAGCCATGGATGGACAGAGATCAGTTGTCACTCAATTCTGTGGAGGAGGGGCCATAGCTTTTTTCTGTATCCCTCTTGCACTGCCTGTGTGTTTGGTGCTGGAAAAGTTGCACATAAAGTTAAAGTGGATGTAAACCCAAGTTGATGTCTCAATGTAGAGTATAAGATTTCCTATCATCTGTGCCCAGTCTTGCCACACAGAGTTAATCCAGATCTGATCAATCCTCTTTTATTGTTCAGTGAAAATTACCAGATAAAAACCTGTCTAAATAAAAAGTCTGTTTCTCTCTTCTTGCTTTGAGTGACAGGTTATTTACATATCTAGCTTGGACATGTTTATCATATGTTATGTTATGTTTATCATAATATGAGGTTATCCAAAGTTCATTGTATATTACCAGGATGTGTTATGTGGGGGAGGGGTGGATTTCTCACTTTTTATACTTTGGATCTCTATGTCTCTATGATCTCTATCGGACATTTGCTGTTGGAATTTGACAACAAAAATTTGAAAGCTTGTTCCCAAATTTTCCGACAACAAAATCCGTTCTTGTAAATTCCAATCGTGTGTATACAATTTTCGCAAAATACCGCACATGCTCTGAATCAAGTACGAGACAGAAGCGCTCTGTCTGGTAAAACTAGCATTCGAAATGGAGATAGCACATTCGCCATGCTGTAACGGACTGAAAAGCACAAAGCTGAAAAGCGCAAATTGTCTTTCACCAAACTTCTACTAACACGACTGGAAACTTCCCTTGGCGTTGTACGTTGTACGTCTCGGCGTTCGGAATTTCCAACAACATTTGTTCAACCGTGTATATGCAAGACAAGTTTGAGCCAACATCCGTCGGAAAAAATCCACGGTTTTGTTTTAAAAATAGCAAATGCATGTACATTATGTTATTAGTATTTGATTTATGCAAAAAAAAAAAAAGGCTTAAAAATCATGTAACTGCAGGCATGATGGTGGTGTGTCCCTTGCCTCAGTTGCAAGTATGCCTTTTCGCATTTAAAACCATCCCTAAATATGTGTTTTAGCTTAGCTGGTTGGTTGAAATTTGACCAGGGGGGGGGTGGCAACCTTAGGCCTGGGGGGGCAAATCCAGTTGAGTGGCCCATAGAGCATGGAAAAGTGATGGATCGAGGAAAACAGTCTAAGATTTTTCATGATCACAAGAGTCCGCAATAGAGGCTCCCCTTATATCAGAGTCTGCACAGAGGCTCCCCTTACATCAGAGTCCGCACAGAGCCCCCTTACATTAGAGTCCACACAAAGAGCCCCCTTACATCAGAGTCCGCACAGAGCCTCCCCTTACATCAGAGTCCGCACAGACACCATATACATCAGAGCCCACACTTCCTGTCCAGTGCCCACACATGCCAGGGGGTGTGGGCAGGGCAGACTCAGAAGGAGGAGGAGCAGATGAGCTCTATCTCTCCTCGTGTCTGGGCAGAGAGAGAAGGGGATGTCAGCGCTGGTGTGCGCTGAGGCTGAGCTATGTGTGACATGAGACATAGCTCAGCTCTGCAGCCATCTACCTTGGAGCTGACACAGGCAGGGCTGCACAGTGGGAGGTGAGCAGCGGTCGTGACCTGTGTTAACAGAGCTCCAGCAAGCATATTCCTGCTTTGCAAAAACAGCATTTGGTAGTGGTGGCCGGAGGCTGTGCATAGTGTCACCAGCCCGGAGATTTCCACCCTGCCCCCCCTGCCAGCCCTCCCCTGAGTTTGACTATTGTACATATGTATAAATGCTCTTTGTAGTTATAAATCCTGACCTGAAATGTTTCATTATCTACATTACGGATCATACAGTAGAAGTTACTAGAGGACATTACTGATATCTTTGTAATTAAGCAATAATACAAGCGGGAGGTATCAGTCTGTGCCTTTGACATATTTTTGTATGTCTGAGTTTGCCATTGATCTGTTGCAAATCAATTACTGCATCCCGTTTTTAGCATCTTGTTATCTAGCTGTCATTGCTGGCGGAAAGTACAGGTGGGCAGCTGACATGAGGTGCACCTCTATTATTTGGCATTACTTGCGTTTGCATTTAAACATTTCTCTATCTTTTGAATTTTTGTATTTGTGGGTATTTTTTCATGTAGACAGCAGAATCCTTGTCTAACCCCTAGGTCACCCGAGATATAACAGTTTGGTGCTTTTTTTTCCCTATAAGCCTTTCTGTTTTTTTTTTTTCATTTTCGCATTTTACAGCAATAGAATACAATATATAAAAAATCTGCGAGAGGAGTGCGGGTGACCCAGGGTTAGTGGAGATGTTTGATGTTACTGAAATCATCTTACCAAAGAGTTGTAAGGAATTGCTGGAGATGAATAGGAAGTGGGGGGTTGAAGCCAGCATGGCTCCACTTCTGAGCTGCACATCCTTTCAACGTCCATTCTGAGTAGCACAACAAATGTCTATGTATGAAGGGCGGATAGCAAATGACTTAACATTTCTATGTATCAGTGTGTTACAGCATTCTGATGTTTTTTCTTTCCCTTCTAGGGGGAACTATTGAGTCCATGTCGCTGTGATGGATCTGTGCGCTGCACACATCAACCTTGCCTAATACGATGGATTAGTGAGCGGGGATCCTGGAGCTGTGAGCTGTGTTATTTCAAATATCATGTCCTTGCTATCAGTACCAAGAACCCCCTCCAGGTAAGTGACTGCTTAGACTGCAATGAATTCTGTCTGTCTGCAAACATTTTCTGTCTCGTGGCCTATTTCTCCTGATTCATCTACAGCTAGCAAAGATCTAAATGTGCTTTGTATGTGGTTTATAATAGGGTAAAGAACAGTTTAACCTCTTCTCGACCGCCACACGCCGATATACAAGCTAGATATATGAGCTATGAGTAAGCATCTAACCATGATGTGAAATGCGTTAGCCAGTTTTTGTCCCTGTATGTTTACTTTTGGCTTTGGCTACGCTTGCATAATTTTTGGATGATTTTGCATTGTTTGGATTTTATTTTTTGTCATTTTCGCAATAAACTCATTTTTACTGAGTGCGGCAGTCCAGGATGGTTTCCTTGCTGCACAAATATATATATACGTCGGCAGAAGGGTACGGGCAAGCAAATGGGCATAGCTGTACGTCCCTTTGAATTTGTCGCCCAGCGGGTGCGCGCGTTCCTCGGGAGTGTGCTCACTGGTCCTGGAAACTCGATGTTTGTTGCGGCCTGCGATTGCGGTCAGGAGAGGCAGAACGGGGAGATGTCTATGTAAACCAGGCATTTTCCTGTTCTGTCTAGTGACAGGACAGTGATCTACAGTTCACTGTCATCGGGAGCAGTGATCACTGTCATGTCACTGGTAGTCCATCCGCCCCACAGATAGAACACATGCCTAGGACACACTTAAAGCGGTTGTAAACCCGCATCAATTTTTTTTTCTCCTGCAAGGCAAAAGTCATAATGAGCTAATATGCACCGCATATTAGCTCATTATGAAATACTTACCTCGGAACGAGGTGTGTAGAACTTTCCTGGTCCACGCCGAGCGAGATATCATCTTGACTCGGCGTGTCTTCCGGGTATCGCCGCTCCAGTGCTGTGATTGGCTGGAGCGGCGATGACGTCACTCCCGCACATGCACGCGGGAGATTTAAATTCGGCAAGGTCCGGCGGCAGCCGGTCCTTTCGCCGTGGAGTCCCCCCTGCACATGCGCCGCTGCAATCAGCGGCGCATTGTGAGGGGAATATCTCCTAAACTGTATAGGTTTAGGAGATATTCTCCTTACCTACAGGTAAGCCTTATTATAGGCTTACCTGTAGGTAAAAGTAAAAAAAGTGGGTTTGCAACCACTTTAATCGCCCCCTAGTGGTTAACCCTTTCCTTGCCAGTGTCATTTACACAGTAATTGGTTCATTTTTATACCACTGATTGCTGTACAGATAATGGTTTCCAAAAATGTGTCCAATGTGTCCGCCATAATGTCGCAGTCAGGATAAAAATCACAGATCGCCTCCATTACTAGTAAAAAAAAAGAATAATAAAAATGCCATAAAACTATCCCCTATTTTGTAGATGCTATAAATGTCAATATACGCTTATTGGGGGGAAAACAATTACCAATAATATGTAGAGGAATACATATTGGCCTAAACTGAGGATTTTTTAATTTTTTTGTATATATTTTTTGGGATATTTATTATCGCAAAAAGTAAAACATATTGCATTTTTTCCAAAATAGTCACTCTTCTGTTGTTTATAGTGCAAAAAATAAAAATCGCAGAGGTGATTTCCCCATAGAGAACAGTGGGGCTCTGACAGGTTTGTCCCTGCACAGTGAACAGAGACAGACACGTCATTCGATTGCTCAGTGGGGATCCATGGAGTGATCCCCCACTGAGCTAGCAGAGTCCATGCAGCGGATCTGCCCCATGTGAAAGAGGCCTAACAATCTAATGTATCCTGTCCCAAATCATTTCTATAGCATGTTCACAGTCTCTGACCTACTCCTGTAAGATGTCTGTCTCTGACCATCTCCTCTCCTCTTAATAATCTCTCACCATCTGCTATTGCATGTCCACAATCTCTGACAGCTTTCTGTAGGATTACATTCACTGAATGTTATCTGCAGCTCTTTTTAGGAGCCACACTTGAGGTCCCCTGTATCAAAAAAGTGGACCACCAGAGGTATAGACACGTAAAGTGTATCTAAACTCAAAAACAAAACTGTCAGGCCGCGTACACACGAGGGGATATGTCCGCTGAAAACGGTCCGATGGGCCGTTTCAGCAGACATCTCCGCTCGTGTGTATGGGCTAGCGGACAGATTTCTCCACCCGACAGATTTCAAAGCATGCTTTGAAATCTATCCGGTGGGAATCTGTCCGCCCGACATGTCTGCTGGTTAGTACACTTACCAGCAGACATGTCGGCCCCCACCGCCGCCGCGCCGCTGCCGAATGGATTCGGCACATGCGCGGAAGTGTTTTACTTCCTGGTGCGGTGACGTGGCGGTGACGCGGCGGCGTCAACGTCACCGCCGCGTCACCACTACGTCACCGCGCCATCCGGCGGCGGGGAATTTGATCCGATGGTGTGTACACGCCATCGGATCAAACTCCCGATCGGACATATCCGATGGAAATGGTCCGCGGACCGTTTTCATCGGATATATCCGATCGTGTGTACGCCGCCTCATATATTGCAGCTTACCAGACCTTAGATGCAGTGGCTGCATTCATTGACATTGTTTATGTTTTTTTACTTAATTTTCTCTTGCTTTATTTCCTGGATGGCTAAACTCATCCACCAATGTTTTTTATTGAGGAAGTCAATGTTGGACTTCAAACATGTCTGCCTTTGTTCAGCTACGTTATAGGGAGATTATTGGTTTAAAGGGGAAGTACAGCCAAAGCTCACTTGGGTGTACTTCTCCTGTGGATCTGCACTTCTGTGACCCATTTTCAGCAGACATCAAGGAGACGCTGCCTGCTGACATCAAGGAGCCGGTCCAGGCTGGGGAAAGATTGTGACCGTATGGTTGGGTTGCACCCAGATGTCTGAACCGGCACCTGGCTCAGCCTCCAAGCAAGCTGCTCCAGTGAGTGTGGGTGTTGGGTGCTATTGGGTAGAGCAGAGAGCCAGTGACTGTCAGTCATGGCTCTCTACTCACGGAGCACTGATAACTGAGTGATCAGCGGTCTTTGATCCCTTGGTTCCCAGTCTTAGAGCCGTCAGATGACAGATGCAGCATCGGACCAATGCTGCATTCACCTAGGTAACTTTGATTTAAAAAAAAAACTAACCCAAGCGTCTCTTTTAAAAAGACGATTATATTATTTTGCTTCCGGATCATATTACTGGAAGGGACAAGGACACAGCATTTCTGGTAAAATCAAACAAGCATTTTCTGTAGTTGATAAGATAAAATATTCTTAGCCTGAAAAAAATGAAAGCTTATGCAGCTACCATGTCTAGTGACTGTTAAAATGCAATATATCACTTTTTGTCCTTGGGTTTAATTATACTTTAATGTTAATAAAACAGTCAGCATCCTATGGTGGGCAGCAGATAAGATGATCTTGCTAGTAAATTCATAGGGTGCGTTTGTTTCATCTTGCACATTGTTATCATCTTAGGCCTCGTACACACGATCAAATCTGTCTGCTGGAAACGGTCTTCTAGACCGTCCCAGCAGACAGATTCGATTGTGTGTACGGGCGAGCCGACGGATTTGGCCACCCGACAGATTTCAAAGCATGCTTTGAAATCTATCAGGTGGGAACCTGTCCGCCCCACATGTCTGCTGGTTAGTACACTTACCAGCAGACATGTCGTCTCGCACCGGCACCGAATGGATTCGGCGCATGCGCGGAAGTGTTTTACTTCCTGGTGCGGTGACGTGGCGGTGTCAACGTCACCGCCACGTCACCGACACGTCAGCACGCCGTCTGCTGGCGGGGATTTTGGTTTGCTCGTGTAAACACACGAGCAAACCAAAATCCCAGCAGACAGATCTGTTCAAATCGGTCGGTCCGACCGATTTGAACAGACTTATTTAATCGTGTGTACGAGGCCTTAGAGATAGTAGGGGCAAGAGAGCAGTCAGGAAAGGATTGCTTCACAACTTACATGGTCAAAAAGGCCATGAGCTACAGTGTGTATTGCTCATTCTACTGGTTATTTAAAGGGTCACTAAAGAAAAAAAAATTGGGCTGAAATGACTGTTTACAGGGTATAGAGACATAGGGCCAGATTCATGAAAGGTTACGCTGGCGGATCGAGTGATCCGCCAGCGTAACAGTGGCTTTGAGCCGGCGTTTCTGTTTTCTGTAACCAGAAAACAAGAAACGCCGGGTTGAAGTTCCGATGCGATGAGCGTAACTGAGTTTCGCCATCGCATCGTTACTTCAACTTAAAAATGGCGCCGGGGGCGTTCCCGCCGATTTACGCTCAAAAAATATGTTAATGAGCGGAAATCGGCAATTCACGATCGAAATCCGGCGCGACGCAGTGACGTTACGACGTTTCCGGACGGGATACGCGGCGCATAGATATACCTACATGGGGTTGGAGTATCCTATGTTAGGTATAGGCGTCGTCATCGCGTCGGGAAAAAAAAAAAAAACGTTGCTTGCGTAAAACGGTCATGAATGGGAATGTGACGTCATTGACGTTCATTCACAGATTTTGGAGCATGCGCACGGGGATGTTTTGACACTCGACGCATGCGCAGTACGTCGGCGGCGGGATCGCGCGTAGTTAGCATACTACACGCCCCGTACCCGCGACATTTGAATTCCGCCGGCTCATTTGCGATGCGCTGCCGCAACTTTAGGAGCAAGTGCTTCGTGAATGACAGCACTTGCTCCTAAAAATTCGGCAGCGCAACGCAAATCAGAAGCGTTACTCCAGAGCAAAGATGCTCTGGAATACGTGAATCTGGCCCATAATAGTTAACTGATTCCTTTTAAAAATTGATAAAAATCAATCATATAATCAACCTACAGTTCTAGTTTCATTTTTGCTGTTATTTCCTGTCTCTCGGATGTACAGAGCCAGAGAGCCAATAGAGGGCAGTGATGGTTTGTCTAAAACCCCTCAGCACCAACCCAGTTTCAGTTTACACACAGTAATCACACCTCCTTGATTAGTGACCACAGTGAGAAAGCTCCCAGCACTGTGGTAATAAGGAAACAGACAACCAGGAAGTGTGGAGATCAGAGCAGAATTACAGCAACATCAAAGCAAAAAAACGAACAATGAGGACATGAAAACAGCACTGCAGTAAGGTAAAGGAAGCTATTTAGCTAAAAAAAAAAATTCCTTTAGTGACCCTTTAAGCACACATTTCAGGTGTACAGCTGAAAGTTCTTTTGTGCTGTAGGTGAGTAGACGTACTAAAAGGGTGGAACATGGAGATGACTTTAAAATATTTTTCTTCAGTTCCTCTAATAAGAATAGACACAAAAACACACCTAAATGTTTAAGGCTAACACTACACAGTTCTATTGGTGGTCCCAAACTTCGACAAAAGTTCAGCCAAAATAATCCTACACTGTGAAGCTAAATAATCACAACATTGAATCTCCAGCCAGTCCTGGGGGGGACTTAAAATGCATATGGAATGCTTTCTCAACGTGTAAGCAAATTGTGCTGTTTTTTATTTAACTTCAAAATCTATTACATGTTGGCTATGTTTTATGACCACCCTTGCTAATGTGCATTTTTAGATTTAAGACTTAATTGCCACTAAGAAAACACAGAATAGTAAATTTCTGGGCTGCACTCTGAGACCAGTGTAGCTGGATGGTGCTTGTAGTGACATCAATAGATGGTAAAATGGGTTACTACAGCAAAAAAAAGGATTTTTAATAAACAGCTTACCTGTAAAATCCTTTTCTTGAAGTACATCACGGGACACAGAGCGCATAGCCATTACACTTGGGTTATATGGGTACCTTCAGGTGTGGACACTGGTGTGGACACTGGTGTAATCAATTTCACAGGAAGTTTCCTCCCTATATAACCCCCTCCCACTGGGAGTGCTTCAGTTTTGTAGCAAGCAATTCCTCCGAGGTTACACAATGTTCCCCAAAAGAGGGGTGGGAGCTCTGTGTCCCGTGATGTACTTCAAGAAAAGGATTTTACAGGTAAGCTGTTTATTAAAAATCCTTTTTTCTTTATCGTACATCACGGGACACAGAGCGCATAGCCATTACACTTGGGATGTCCTAAAGCAATGCTCTATGAAGGGAGGGAGACCGTAAGGCCAAGAATAGCCAAACAAAAAATTATCAGGAAGTAAAGTAACTCCACCAACAGAAAAAAAGGGGGCGTGACCCGGACCAGAGAATTCTATACTGCTGCCCATAGGACCGCCTGCCCAAATGCTGCGTCCGTACCCTTTGCAACGTCCAACTTATAAAATTTAGTAAACGTATTTACGGAAGACCAGGTTGCCGCCTTGCAAACCTGTGCCATAGAGATCTGATGGTGTGCCGCCCAGGAGGCACTCATGGCCCTCGTAGAATGGGCTTTAACTGATAAGGGAAGTGGAACGCGCTTCAGACCATAGGCCTGAAAAATCAGCTGCTTAATCCACCTAGCCAAGGAAGACTTGGCAGCCGGCTGACCCTTCTTGGGGCCATCCGGAAGAACAAAAAGCACATCTGTTTTCCAAATCTTCTCTGTAGCCTTGAGATATACCCTCATGGCTCGAACCACGTCCAAAGTATGAAGCAGTCTTTCCTCTCTGGACTGGGGAGTAGGAAAGAAGGATGGTAGGACTAGGTCCTGATT
The DNA here is from genome assembly GCA_029574335.1 of Rana kukunoris. Taxonomy (NCBI): domain Eukaryota; kingdom Metazoa; phylum Chordata; class Amphibia; order Anura; family Ranidae; genus Rana; species Rana kukunoris. The sequence continues at coordinate 130,323,395 of CM056050.1, read as the reverse complement.
CAAGTGAAAACTGGATATGACCTTAGGAAGGAAAGAAGGTTGAGGCCGCAGAACCACTCTGTCCTTATGCAGAATAAGGTATGGCTCCCTGCTCGGAAACCCTTCTGGCCGAAGCCATAGCCACCAAGAAAACCAACTTTCGGGTTAGTAGCACAAGAGGGATTTCTGTCAGAGGTTCAAACGGCTGCCTTTGTAAAGCTGACAAGACCAGATTTAAATTCCAGGGGCAGAGGGGAGCTCTAATAGGGGGATTCACATGCAAGACCCCCTGCAAGAAGGTTTTCATAAGCGAATGGGTGACCAAGGGTCTTTGAAACCATATCGATAAGGCCGACACCTGCCCCTTTAGAGTACTAAGAGCCAACCCTTTGTCAACGCCAACCTGGAGGAATCGCAAGATCCTGTCAATAAAAAACTTTCGAGGATGCCATTTTTGAGACTCGCACCACTCCACATAGGTTCTCCAGACTCTGTAATAAATATTTCTGGAGACCGGTTTCCTAGCCTCAATCAACGTAGATATGACCTGAGCTGAGAGGCCTCTGCCCTTAAGAATTAGGGATTCAGCCGCCAAGCCGTCAAATTTAGCTGCTGTGAAGCAGGGTGGCAGATTGGGCCCTGAGACAGCAGATCTGGGCGCAGGGGGAGCGGCCACGGCGCCCCGACTGACATCTTCACGATGAGTGCGTACCAAGCCCTCCTGGTCCTGGCTGGGGCCACCAGGATCACAGGCCTGCGCTCCACCCTGATCCTCCGTAGAAGGCGGGGAATCATCTGCAGTGGAGGGAACGCATACAGGAGAGAAAACTGGTGCCAAGGGCAAACCAACGCATCGGTCCCGTAGGCCCAGGGATCCCTGGCTCGGGATATGAATTTGTCCAACTTTTTGTTGGATCTCGTTGCCATAATGTCCACATCTGGGACTCCGAATCTTTGGCAAATCTCTTGGAATACCTGGGGGTGAAGAGACCACTCCCCCGGGAGCAACTGTTGACGACTCAAAAAATCTGCTTAAAAATTGTCTATCCCTGGGATGAACACCGCCGAGATGCAGGGTACATGGGCTTCGGCCCATGAGAAAATCAGGTTTACTTCCCTTTGGGCTGCTAGGCTCCTCGTGCCCCCCTGGTAGTTTATGTATGCCACCGCAGTGGCATTGTCGGACTGTATCCTTACTGGCAGACCCTGAAGGGGGAGAGTCCAGGCGATCAGGGCCAGCCGAGCAGCTCTGATCTCTAGGATATTGATGGGAAGCAGTTTTTCTGCCTCCGACCACTGCCCCTGCTGGGTCTGTCCTTCTAGAACTGCCCCCCAACCTGACAGGCTGGCATCCGTGGTTACTATCTTCCACGTGATGGGGCAAAAGGATTTCCCCTTTGACAAATTTTGAGGGACCAGCCACCAAAACAGGCTGCGCCGGACTCCTGGGGAGAGCACTAACGGACGATCTAAAGCCTGAATGGACTTGTTCCAAGCAGAGAGAATGGCTGCCTGAAGATATCTGGTATGGATCTGGGCGTAGGGCACTGCCTCGAAGGCGGCCACCATCTTCCCCAGCAGTCGCATACATAGGCGAATAGTCGGCCTCTTCTTGCCTAAGATCACTTGAACTGCTTGAGTTATTGATCTGACCTTTGCTTGAGGTAAAAATATCCTCTGGCAGTCTGTATCTAGCCGAAGGCCTAGATATTCCAACTGCTTTGTGGGTTTCAATATCGATTTTTCTTGGTTCACAATCCACCCGAATTCCTCTAGATGCTGAACTGTGCGAACTACTGCATGATTGAGGCTGGAAGCTGAGCTGTCGATAACCAGAAGATCGTCCAGGTATGCCAGGACCAAAATGCCTTCTGTCCTTAGGACGGCTAGCACCGGGGCTAACACCTTTGTGAATACCCGCGGAGCTGTTGCCAACCCGAAAGGGAGGGCTACGAACTGGTAGTGACGGTGATTTATTATAAAACGAAGAAACTTGTGATGTGCCGGGTAGATCGGCACGTGCAGATACGCATCCTTTATGTCTATAGATGCTAGAAAGTCGTCTTGATGTAGGCTGGCTGCCACGTAACCTATGGACTCCATACGAAAGGTCTGAATCTTTAGAAAGCGATTTAGGCGTTTGAGGTCTAAGATAGGCCTGACGTCGCCATTGGGCTTTGGTATTATGAAGAGGTTGGAGTAGAATCCCAGACCCCATTCCTGGGTTGGTACTTCTACAATTACTCCTTGGAGCAAGAGATGATCCAATGCTTTTACAAGAGAGGCCCTCTTTAATGGGTCGCTTGGAAGACTTGACCCCTGAAAATGAGGAGGGGGGACTTCCCGAAACTCTAGCTTGTAGCCCGTGGCTACCACGGACAGTACCCAAGAGTCGGGAATTCTGGCCTTCCACACTTCGGAGAAAAACCGAAGCCTTCCCCCCACCCAAGAGAGTGGGGGCGCCCCTTCATGAATCTGACTTGATGACTGGTTTAACCGGCTTGCGAGACCATGGCCTCTTGCCTGCCGTGGCTTGTCCTTGTGGGCGGTTATTAAATGCTGAACGCCCGGGAGGCCGTTGATACTGACGGGAAGTTGAAGGGGCCGAGCCTGCGAAGGCCTGTCGCTTAAACGCGGGCCCACGCGATCTTTTCTTGACAGGCAAGAAAGAACTTTTACCACTTGATATGGTCTGGATATATTTATCTAGGTCTTCACCGAATAGTCTCCCACCATGAAAGGGAAATCCTGCTAAAAGCCTTTTGCAGGGTGCCTCTGCTGACCAGTTTTTCAGCCACAAAAGGCGACGCATATGAACCAACAGCAGAGATAAACGGGACGCCTGTTGAATGGAGTCCTTAATAGCATCTACTGCAAAGCAGAGAGCCCTTGGGAGGTCAGCCAATTCACGAGCTTGCTGAGCCGGTATGTCCTTTAATATCTGTTTAGTCTGATCCTTTAAAGGCTGACAAACGCCAATGGCTGCCACCGCTGGCTGAACCACGGCACCTACTGTGGTAAAAGAAGCCTTCAGTAGGGTCTCCAACTTTTTGTCGACTGGATCTTTAAACATCTGGACATTTTCAACCGAACAGGTCAGGAATTTATTTACGCAGGAAATGGCTGCGTCCACGGTAGGGAGTGCCCATTTCTTTGCAAATTCTTCTTCCATAGGATAGAGAATAGTGAACCTTTTAGGAGGGATAAAAATCCTATCAGGTCGAGCCCAATCCTGAAAAATCACGCTCTCCAGAAGGGGGTGAACCGGAAAAGGCGCACCACTCAACGGTGCCTTCAAGGAACCTAAAGAGGATACCGCGGGGGCTAATTGTTCTGACACTGGAAGTTTAAAAGCAGTGCGAACCATATCTGTCAGAGACTGGATCCACAGACTCTCTGCTTGAGAAGCCGAAAAAATTTCATCTATAGTGGAACCTTCAATGTCTGAACCGTCGGGACTCGGGTCCGCTTGATCCCCCTGTGGTTCCAATTCCTCCGAAGAGAGGACCTCTGCATCTGAAAACACCAATCTAGGTGATGGGGATCTAGCCCGTTTGCCACCTGGCAAGGAGCGGGCAATTAAAGCAGTTAACCTTTCCTCTAGCCCACGCAGGGTGGTCGCTAGCATTTCTTCCGTAACGTAACCGGGAATGGGTTGATTGGGGGCCGCCTCTGCCCCTAGCACCCTCAATGGCTCCTGCAACATGCTGTTCGGTGGTCTATCTGGTGAGGGTGGGACCGCTAGAACCTGGCCCAAATCCTCTGACCCCGATGGAGACCCCTTTAGTTTTTTGGTACCTTTTGCAGCCTTAGCTGGTCCTGATCCCTTGGGAGCCATTGCACAACCTTGAGACACCCCTAAAGCCAACACCCAACTGTTGTAGCTAGAAGTGAACCATTAATAAGAACAGGCTATGGTAAAAAATTTCCAAATTTTCATACGCCCGAGAAGGCGGCAATACCGAGGAAGGTCCTGTGAGTATTGCCACACCAATGCCTGTTAGCTGGAGCCCAAGGTTGCACCGACTCAGATACTGCCAGATCTAAGGCTGAGTCCCTTTAAGAAAAAACCCACTGGGTGTCACTGTTAGCCAGAAATAGCTCAGCTGCGCGCTCTGTGTCCTCAGCCTCCTCTGCTTTCAGGAGGGAATGACCAGCCAGGAAATGCTTTGCTCTTTAAAAGCATACATATACCTACATGTTATCTGGGTAAACATTAGTACATCCCATCCTGCCTAAAAAGACATAGTGGAGATAGTGGCTGATGCACAAGCATATCATTAGCCGACCCAGAACCCCCAGGGGGATACCTACTGTCGAACCAAGTCCCGCAGGTTCCCTCTTACCTGCTCCACGCCGCAGGGTATTGCAAAATGCAAGAGGCCCAACCTTCCCCCATCTCCGTGGGTATTGTCTTGGACCTTCAGGGACCGGGGTCCTGTGTTAAGGAACCCACACACCTGGACCTATATAGCATCCTGGCATCAGTAGCGTTTAGTTCTAGGAAGAGACTAAGGCACTGGAGCCCAGAATCCAGCCCTCCAAGGAGAGGCATTATAGGCAAAACCCCACTTCAGCAGGGCCCGGGTACCGTACACCTTGGCTTTGAAGCACTTCGGACGGATCCGGCTAGCTATCCTGGGTCCCGAGACCTCCGAGGGACAGCTAGACGTGACCAACACCTAAGACACTGGCGAAAAAACTGAAGCACTCCCAGTGGGAGGGGGTTATATAGGGAGGAAACTTCCTGTGAAATTGATTACACCAGTGTCCACACCTGAAGGTACCCATATAACCCAAGTGTAATGGCTATGCGCTCTGTGTCCCGTGATGTACGATAAAGAAAAGAAGAGTCACCGGCACTCAATTGAGGTTCAAAAATGAACCAAGGTTCATTTACATTCAGTCAGATATAGTTAACGTTTGGGGGCCTCGCAGGGTCCCTTTCTCAAGGCAAGGTAATGACATCACTTCCTCCCTTGAGGAAGGGACCCTGCGAGGCCTAGAAATGTTGGCTGTATCTGACTGATGTGAATAAACTCATGTTAATTCTTGATCTTCAACTGGTGGTGCTGGTGACTCCTTCTTTCCACTAAGAAAACAGTTGGTTTGAAGACTTATGGATGTTTTAAATAGATACACCGAATCAACGTAAATGTTCTGAGAAACTACATCCATATATGCATGTTTTATAATAAGAAAGTTTAATATGAATTTTGTTGGATTTTTTTTTTGAATAGATGTACTCTGCCATAGGTATACATGCACATGAACATAGAGTAAACAAGAGAAATTATAAATAAAGAGAAAATATTTGATCAATTTTATTCGGCAAATATTCCATTACAAAATTAGGGTAGGCAGTCTCTGTCTATTTCCCTTCCCACTCCCCGTACCCCCTTTTTTTCGGCTCTATCCCCCCCTCTCCTTTTTTCTTCTATGCTTCTCTGTCTTTCCGTCCTTTCTTGGTGATAGTTGAATCCAGGGAGTTCACCCCTCTATAATATATATGTGATTCCCCCCTCCCTTTTTTTGCATAACCCATATAGTCCGATCTTCCATTCATTCGAAATATTTTTTACTGCCTTTCTCCCTGATCATTTTATGTACAGCTAGTAATTTCATACATTTACTTCTGGCGCCAGACCGATCCTTTTCTTATCGGTCAAGCCATTTTGAACTGTATCCTGCCACATGAAAAGGGATGGTACCTCATTTCCATGTTCCTTAACAGCTGCTTTATTTCATCTTGTTTGTTTGTCTTTTATAAGATATTCAAGCGATGTCTTTCGCTTGACTATGAGTGATATGTGTTCGTAAACATGTGTCTTTGCTCTCCCGTTTGTCATGTTGAATTACAATAAAATTATTATGGAACTAAATATTCCATTCCAAAAATTATTGTGATGATAACATTGAAGCATCAAGTATTCAAAATAATAAATTTGCACACAATGTGCAGATTCTAGCTTTAAAACATGATTCCACCTTTTAGGCAAAAACATGCTTTAAATTACAGAGAATCAAATACTGTAAATACATTATTTTAGGTGTTTTATTGCTACCAACATGAAGAAAAACATTTTAACAACAATATACTGTAAGCAGGTTATTTTGTCAAATGCCTCGTACACACGACCTGTTTTCCCGTTGGGAAAACTGCCATGACAGCTTTTGGCCGGGTAAAGTGGCTGTGTAAATGCTCCATGGCAGTTTTCCCGACAGGAAAACCACCGGGAATCCCAGAGGGAAAAATGAGAACATGTTCTCTTTTTTCCTGCCGTGATTCCCCGCGGTCTTTTTCTCTGCAGTTTTCCTATGGGAAACCGATCGTGTGTACGGGGCAAAAGAGTTATTGGCAAGGTAGAGTAAAGCTGAATTCCAGGAATATAGCTCTGAAGGCACACTATGAGCTAAGTCCAAGAAGGTGCATGATATCTCCTGGGCTTATCTCTGTTGTTTACATCTGACAGTTTTATTTCACTCCCAGAAGAACCTATTGCTGTATTTCCAGGAGCCTGACACAGATGCGCAAACATTTGCGCAAAAAACGTGTCTTAACAGGTCTAAACATCTTCAATATTAGATTTGGTGCAGCTGCTATGCCTGCCCATTTCTTCCTCCTGACAAAACACAGAAACCTTTGTATTATGTGAACTCATTCACAAAAAAACACAAAGGCTTCTTTAAATGGGCAAGGGAAGGACAGGCATTGCTGCTCTGTTTGCCTTTCTCTCCTCTCTCACAGCCTGAGTGTCAGTGTATGCTTCAGCAGAACCATAAACCTGTCAGAAATGAATAATAGGTTTAAGTGCTGGTTCACACTACAGCGACTTGGGATCCGACTTGTCAGACCCCAAGTCACTGGACATAAGAAATTCCATTGAAGTAAATGAGAGCCGTCTTAATATACACTACTGAAGTTGCTCCGACTTCAGAAAACTACTACTACTACTACTACTACTTCAAGGCGACTTCTAGGCAACTTTTACCCATAGATTTCAATGGAAGTTGCCTCCAAGTCGGATCTCCATCTTAACTGAAGCAACTTTACAGGAAGAGAAAATAGTTTACCCAGGCAAACCCCTCCCTCCCACAGAGCTGATTATTCTGTGATTTGCCACAGACAAAGTCGCCTGTACTGGAGGCAACTTTAAGTCACGTTGTTGCTCAAAGTCGTGCTGAAGTCGCCTCCAAATCGCCTTGCCAAGTCACGCTGTGAGTTGGGTTCCCCCTGTGTGAACCGGCACTAAGGAGAGGTCATGCACCTTCTTGTAATTAACTCACTTTTACAAAGTGGCTGAATTCCTAGAATTCCATTTCAATGAATGTCTACTGACACTTCTAAATGTGGTTTGGATATCTAGGCTGTAATGAACTCTGGTCATTAGTTAAACCCTTCGCTGCTAGGCCCTGTGCTCCATTTTGTACACTTAGGTGGCCAGACCATTTTTGCAATTTTTCCTCTTTTTTATTTTTCAGTTTTAGCTTTCAAAATTTGTGAAAGAACCCCAGTAATCATATATTTTCTGAAAGCACATGATAAGTAGAATAAAACAAAGGTAAATAAACCATTATTAGCAGATAAAAACACAGAACATTTTACAAAATTTCTACTAAATATAAAAGTTTAACCTGTATTGAGTGAATAAATAACAAATATTTGTAACTTTTAAATTGCACCTTTTTGCATCTGTTCAAATTTCTCAAATCTGAAGGTTTTCATTTTTCCCTTACAGCTTTCAGAATTTGTGAAAGACCCTCAAACTAATATATTTTCTGAAAGCATATGACCTCTAGAATAAAAAGAAGGTGTTACTGATTTTTTAGACCCTGCGGTATTTGCGCAATTGAACCAATATATTCGCAAAAAATACACTAAAACCATTATTAGCAGATAAAAACAGCTAATTTTACAAAATTCCTGCTAAATCCCTACTAAATTAAAAAAAAAGCTTAACCTATATGGAGTTAATAAATAACAAATATTTGTAAATTTTTAATTGTGCCTTTTTGCAAAATGGTGAAAATCGAACGTACCCAAAGATTTCTTAAGAAATCTGGAGGTTTTCATTTTTCACTTACAGCTTTCAGGATTTGAAAAACACCCTAAAACTAGACATTTTCTAAAAGCACATGGCCAGTAGAATAAAAAAAAGTGCTACTGATTTCTTAGGCCTTGCAATAATTGTGCAAAAGTTCATCATATCGCTATTTTCACAAAAAAAATTCACTAGAATCAATATTAATATTGCACATAAACACATGGGCCAGATCCACAAAGCCCCGCGTATCTCTGCGGCGGCGTAGCATATAGTATTTTCGCTACGCCGCCATACACTAGGAAGGCAAGTTCCGTATCCACAAAGGACTTGCGTCCTAAGTTACGGCGGCGTAGCGAAAATGGGCCAGCGTAAGCCCGCGCAATTCAAATAGGGAAGAGGTGGGCGTGTTTTATTTAAATCAATCATGACCTGATGTAAATTACGTATTTTTTTAACTGTACATGCGCCGGCCGTGCACGTATCCCAGTGCGCATGCTCCAAATCACGTCACAAAACATCAATGAAAACTACGTGAACGTAACTTACACAAATCCCTATTCGCGAACGGTTTACGCAAACGACGTGAACGACGGAAAATTCGACGCTGGCCCGACGTCCATACTTAACATTACGTACGTCTCCATACAGCAGGGGTAACTTTACGCTGGACATGCGCTTACGCAAACGACGTAAAAACACTGCAGCGGGCGTACGTACGTTCGTGGATCGGCGTAACTAGCTCATTTGCATATTTGACATGGAAAATATACGGAAGCGCCCCTAGCGTCCAGCGTAAATATGAAACTTAAATGGGACGGCGTAAGACGCATAACTAAGCAAAAAAACGGTGTACCTTGTTTTGTGGATACAAAACAAAGATACGCCGGCGCAGATTTGAAAATACGGCGCCGTATCTGGAGGTACACCGCAATATAGTTTTGTGGATCTGGCCCCATGTAACTTACAAAATTCCTGCTAAATTAGTACTAAAGCCTTGTTCACATGTGGCATACTAATGTGTACGCCCATGGGGGGCCATGTTTACCCTCACAGGGATGCACAGGTGTTCACTTGAAAACTCACTTCCAGGCACAGGCCTGCCATTAGCCATGATTAAATGTGATACTTTTTGGCATATCTCCAACTATTGGTATTTGTGCTTTTGTAATGGTTCCATTAACTATCGGTACCTTCCCCACTTTTCTACCCAAAGAATATCCAAAGAATTTTTATTAACTGTTGTATTAAAGTGAACCTGTCATATCATTTTGATAGAACGTTAATAAAGCAGCCCGTGTACAAGCCTGAATGCACTGTACCGTTAATAACTCACATCATTCTTTTTCATTTCAATAGCATTATTCAATTTTCAGTAAGAATTCTGTTAAGAAAAACTGACAACAGAAATGTCTTTGCTAGAGATTTCCACAATAGTCATGTCAAGCTGAAATGGTCAAACACACTTTAAGGAACAATAGGTTATGTGAGGTAACAGAGGATAATAAGATGCAAGTCTGTCTTCTATATATATCCGTTACCTCCTGCCATAAATGGCTTAATTCATTAAAGATTACTAATTCTTAAAGTGGAATTAAACACTTTGATGTAACGGTTTCAAAAACAGTTACACTGTATTAAGCCAAAAACGCGTTTTGCTATTAGGCACCATAAGGTGCAACTGCGGACCTAAATTTCATGGGGTATGAATACTTTTTCAAGGCACTGTATGTAACAAATGCTGCAGCAGCCAGAGAAGGGAGGTAACTTATTTGTACTATGTAAACATATATAAAAAAATGTGGCTATTCTTCAGTTTTAATATGTAAATATCAGTTCCAGGTTGTCGGATTTACATGCCCATCACATTACAGTGCTCAAGCCTGACAATAGGTACGTCAAGCACCAAGCAATTGTGCAAGGTGGTAAAGGGTCAGCGATTTAGGGAAAGGGGTGACTGAGGTCTCTATTAGGACAAGACCTCTGCTTGTGTCCCATGCTATTCAGAATAGCGGTCTATATCATATTCCTGCACTGAGCATTCTCTATCGCATACCCAGCTCTATTTAACCCACTGACTACTGGGATAATGGAGAGGCTGCATAGACCTCAGCAGTGAAACAGTCAATGTTAACCACTTACCGACCGGCTAAAGCCAATATACGTTGGCAAAATGGGACGGCTGTGCAAAGCAACGTACCTGTACGTCGTTTAGAATTTGCGTGACTGTGCCCGCGGGACTAGTGAATTTGATGTCCTCTGGGTGCCCGCGATCGTGTCACGGAGCGGCACAACGGGGAGATGCCTATGTAAACAAGGCATTTTCCTGTTCTGCCTAGTGATAGGAGAGTGATCTACTGCTCCCTGTGATCGAGAGCAGTGATCACTGTCATGTCACTTGTAGCCCAGCCCCCCCACAGTTAGAATCACTCCCTAGGACACATTTAACCCCCCCATTCATCGCCCCTAGTGTTTAACCGCTTCCCTGCCAGTGTCATTTACACAGTAATCAGTGCATTTTAATAGCACTGATTGCTGTATAAATAACAATGGTCCCAAAATAGTGTCAAAAGTGTCCGATGTGTCCGCCACAATGTCAAAGTCATGATAAAAAAAATGTCATAAAACTATCCCCTATTTTGTAGACGCTATAATTTTTGTGTAAACCAATCAATCAATATACGTTTTTTGTTTTTTGTTTTTTTTTACCAAAAATATGTAGAAGAAGATATATCAGCCGATACAGAATTTTTTTTTATATATTTTTGTGGATATTTATTATAGCAAAAAGTAAAACATTTTATTTAATTTTTTTTCAAAATTGTCGTTCTTTTTTTGTTTATAGCGCAAAAGAGGCGCAATTGTCAGTTAAAGTGACGCAGTGCCGAATCTCAAACAAAACGGCCTGGTCATTGGGCAGCCAATTCTTCCAGGGTTGAAGTGGTTAATAAATGTCACCCAACGCAGGTTTTTCTAATGCCCTGTACACACGATCGGTCCATCCGATGAAAACAGACTGATGGATTTTTTTCATCAGATATCCGATGAAGCTGACTGATGATCAGTTGTGCCTACACACCATCAGTTAAAAAAACCTATCGCGTCAGAACGCGGTGACGTAAAACACAACGACGTGCTGAGAAAAATGAAGTTCAATGCTTCCGAGCATGCGTCGACTTGATTCTGAGCATGCGTGGATTTTTAACCGATGGACGTGCCCACAGACGATCGTTTTTTTTCTATCGGTTAGTTAACCATCAGATAATTTTAAAACAAGTTCCTAGTTTTTTAACCTATGGATAAAAAAAACGATGGGGCCCACACACGATCGGTTTGTCTGATGAAAACCGTCCATCAGACCGTTTTTATCAGACAAACCGATCGTGTGTATGCGGCATTACAGGTATGCACACAGGGCCGGATTTGCTCTCCCTGCCGCCCCAAGGCCAGGTTCCGCAATGCACCCCGCAATGCACCCCCACCCCTGCCAACCGAACCACCTCCCCCCAAATCAACAGGGAATGGCAACCAAATGGCAGGGGTGGCACGGTTAGTTCTGATAGTTTTTATTTTGTAGCTTGTAGTTTACTTTTTTTAATTCTGTATAATTTTCTTATTATTTTTAATATTGTTTTTCTTATTCTTTACTTTTTAATTATTTTTTTATTTTAATAATTTAATTTTTTTTATTTTTATTTTAATTTAACTTTATTGCTATCACACAGGAGTAAACATTTCCCTGTGTGATAGCAATTGGAGATTTTCTTTATTGACCCTGTCACCTCCAAAACAGGAGTCCTAGCACTGTGCTAGAACTTCTGTCAAAGCTGAGATGGGAAGAGCACAGCTCACCCCTCTCATTGTGTACATCGGTGGCAGGGACAGTCACAGGAGACAGACTCGGCAGCCTGGGGGAGGACGGAGTCCCGAAGACAGAGCCAGTAGAGAGAGGTATGTGGGGGGGACAGCAGCACACATTTAACAAGTGATTTTGGCGTCATCGCCGCAATCACTTAAGGAGCGAGCGGATTCCAGAAAGCAACTTGCTGCCCTTAACTGGCCGTCGGGGGACTCCATGCCGCTGTCGCCCCTCCGCGCCCTGCTGCCCCGAGGCCTGGCCTCGGTGGCCTTGTGGGAAATCCGGGCCTGTATGCACACACATCTGCACTTTTGTTTCCTACAGATGTGCATGTCTTTAAGCAATATTGGCCTTGGCCTGTCAACTATTCCCCCCTTCATCAAGCCACATGTATGTATCCAAAACATATTCTAGTTATCCTTTCATTTTAGAAAGATTTGGTGACAATCTGTGAGGTGTTTTATTTCAGAACTAAAGTGTCTTTGCTGAGCAATTTTCAATGTTTTCTCGGTTTAGAGCCGTATACAGAATGAAGAGTAACACCTTGCCATCTGTCTAAATTCACTTTTTATTGCTAGCCAGATGTAACTAGGAATTATGTTTTACTTGCTTTATGTTTTTCAAATTGGACCTTGTGAGCCTTGAGCTTTTAAATGGAATAGACATTCACAGACAGTGACTCAGCGACTGATTACATGGTGAGCACACTGACTGCACAATGTACACACAGAAATGCCGCAATTTTTGTCAGCCGACTCACTATTCTGGAACATCTAAAGTGAGATAATTCTGGGGCTTTTGCAAGCAGGGGTGTATGAGGAAAAGATGCTTCTTCAGGGTACCACTTATCTGTTATCACAATTTAATAGATTGTTATCCATTTTTCAGTGTTAACCTTTTTTTTATGACTGTATATGGTTTAGGCACGTGTTCTGGGAAGCATCAGACTAATTCAAAGTAGAGACTCCCACAGCAAAATCAATTCTTCTTTTTTAATAATGTATGTAGCAAGGTCTCTGGCCTTGTCCAGTCTAATGAGAACTTTCCAGACCAAAGAAAGCTGACATCCTTCTGTATGTGGTGGGTTGTGAGGCATGGTGGGTGCAAGATGGACAAAGTTATTGGGCGCCAGACACTTCTTGCATGTAAAAGAGTTTTTTTTTTCTTAACAGTCCTTTTTTTGGGGGGGGGGGGGTTAAGGCCAGGACACCCTTAGATAGTTTAAAATTCAATTGGCAGACTCCGAGACTTCAATAAGAGAACAGACGTGCAGGGAAAGGCCCCAGCAAGAAGCCACATCTGCACGTGCAGGATTGCTGTCTCCTATGGCAACAGTTTTTAACAGTTCCTAACTCAAAGGTAGGAGTCCTTTCTGCTCCACTACAACTGCTTCTTGTAGTTCTTCAACACTGAGCTCCTCTTAGGCCGTGTACATACCACTAAATTAATCCGATCAAATCGGTCTGACAGACCGATTTGATCGGATTTGTCTGCTGGGATATATTGGTTTGATCGTGTACACACGAACAAACCAAAATCCCCACCGGCAGACAGCGCGGTGACGTGGCGATGACGTTGACGCCGCCACGTCACTGCACCAGGAAGTAAAACACTTCCGCGCATGCGTCGAATCCAGCAGACATGTCGGACGGACAGGATGCTGGGACAGGATCCCAGCAGACAGATTTTAAAGCATGCTTTAAAATTTGTCTGCTGGAAAAACCTGTCTGTCCGCCCGTACACACGATCGAATTTGTCTGCTGAAACGGCCTGTAGTCTTAGAGAAAGGGAGTCACCGCTGAAGCCACAGGTACAGGAACAGGTAGTCATAGCTATGACTAAGCATTAAGTAATAGTGTGAAACTGGTTAGCTGGTATCCTGTATGCTGTGGCATGTATTTTGTGATCCTGTTTTATTAATAAAGGCAACATTTTCTAAATCTGGCTGTCCAGACATTCCCTCTCATTCACTGAGCTCCTCTTACTAGACCCTCTGATTCACTGACTCTGAATCCCTTGAGCTCCTCCAAGGTTTGCATTGGTATCTCCCTCAAGTGTCACTCATGCTTCTCTGCTGGGTTCCTAGCTTGGCATTCCAGATACTTCTCAAGCTTCACCGCTGCTAACCGGCGAGGTCCCTGGCTTGACCCACAAGGCTGCTCTGCAAGCGTCTCCTCCACGGCTAAAGGTCCCTGATTTGTCCTGAAGTTTCCTGATTCTCCACCGTGCCCTCTCGGTGAGAATATGGTTCCGGTACTTTCTTCAGTTACTCACTGTGGTCGCTGGTAAAGGTGGTTGGTCCCTTTGTGGCGACAGCTTCCCTTCTACCTTCGACCACTGACAGGTTCTCCGGCCGGCAGAACTGTCAATTTTGAAAGCCGCATTCCCAACCATGCGCCGCCATCTTACATCTGGATAGGCCATCACACAACCTGGCAGCTGAATAAACCCCCGGGATTGGCCCAATCTCCGGCCTGGCAGCCAGGGGTGAACAAAACACACGTCCACCCAGACTGCCCTCCAGGTGGCACAGAACATAGATCACCTGACCTCACCCGAATATATAGGTTCCCCCACCAGGCCAAGGGATTCAAGAAAATCCCTGCCCATTGGCTGAGTAATCCCATATACTCATAACCTTACATTGGGTTTCCCTTCTCATAGTTAGTACCACCAAGTACCCGGCCACCTAGTGGTAAAAGAGAAAAGTGCAACAAGGCCAAACTTGGGGAGAAATCAATAGATCTCTATGAATCGACCAAGATAACTACTCCTGGCAAAAAAAATGTGAGGAGCTCCCTGACTAAACCCCAGGGTGCTACACGTAAATGAATATAGAACATTTCAGACATTTCTGCTGCCTTTGATACAGTTGATCACCCCTTCCTCATCAAAACACTCCACTCCCTTAGAATTTGTGACTTTGCTGGTTCTCCTTTTACCTATCTTACAGCACCTTCGGTGTCAGTTACAACACTGTCTCCTCCTCTTCTTTTCCTCTTTCTGTAGAGGTCCCCCAAGTTTTTATTGTATCATGTTTTTTTTCTGATATTGATATTCTGTCTTTATCATTTAACCACTTCAGCCCCGGAAAATTTGGCCGCTCATTGATTAGGCCATTTTTACGATACAGCAATACATCGCTTTAACTGACAATTGCGCGGTCGTGCGACGCTGTACCCAAACAAAATTTACGCCCTTTTTTTCCCACAAATAGAGATTTCTTTTGGTGGTATTTGATCATTTATGTGGTTTTTATTTTTTGTGCTATAAACAAAAAAAGAGCGACAATTTAGTAAAAAACACAATGGCCCGGATTCACAGAGCACTTACGCCGACGTATAACAAGTTACGCCGACGTAAGTGCAAATGTGCGCCATCGTATCTGTGCGCGAGACCCACAAACAGAGATACGCCTAAGACCAGGCTACACCCCGCCGACGTAACTTACTTACGCCGGCGTAGGGTGGGCGTACATTTAGGCTGGGGGCATGGTGCCGCTCCCATTGATTAGCCATTCAAACATGCAAATTAGGTAAATACGGCGATTCACAAACGTACGTGCGCGGTGCGCATAAGTTGTACGTCCGGCGTAAAGTTATTCCCCATAAAGGAGGTGTAACTCAGCAACAGACATGCTCAGGTCTGCAACAGGGAACAATGGCTTCCTGCAGAGCAATGGTTTGCTGAATGCAGTGCTTTCCTCTCCGCGCTGCACCGGTGTAGCGTACTGTGTGTGCGCCCACTCTCTGTGAATCTGGGCCAATATTTTGTATTTTTTGCTATAATGAATATCCCATTTTTTTTTTTTTAAAGTTAATTTTTTTTTTCAGGGTAGACCGATATGTATTCTTCTTCATACGCAATAAGCGTATATTGATTGGTTTGCACAAAAGTTATAGCGTCTACAAAATAAGGGATAGATTTATGGCATTTTTATTATTATTTTTTACTAGACATGGTGGCGATCTGCAATATTTATCAGGACTACAACATTATGGCGGATACATTGGACACTTTTGACACTATAAAAATGCACTGATTACTGTAAAAATGTCACGGGCAGGGAAGGGGATAATACTAGGGGGCAATCAAGGGGTTTACTGTGTTCTCTAGTGTGTGTTCTAACTGTGGGGGAAGGGGACTCACTATAGGGGATGACAGATCTTGGTT
The DNA here is from genome assembly GCA_029574335.1 of Rana kukunoris. NCBI lineage: Eukaryota > Metazoa > Chordata > Amphibia > Anura > Ranidae > Rana > Rana kukunoris. The sequence continues at coordinate 130,307,342 of CM056050.1, read as the reverse complement.
CCTAGCAATTGGGAACTCACGATCTGCATCTCCCCTCCTCACAGAACAGGGACGTGTGTGTGTGTTTACACACACATGTCCCTGTTCTTCCTCTCCTCCCCGCAATTGCTCATGGCCGGCGGTCATCGCGACCACCAGTCACGAGCATCGGCACCCCCACAGTGCAGCGGGCGCACATGCCTGCTATTCTGCTTAAAGGAGCCGCCGTACAGCTACAACTTCTTCTTGGTGTTTAATGCCTTGGTTTGTTTTTTACTCTTTGGGGAGCAGACTGTGTCTGAACTACTATTTTTTTTATACATAATGATTGGATGGGGTTTACCTTTAACCACTTAACAACTGGCCCATAGCCAAAGTACAGCTACAGGGCGGTTGCTTAACTCTGGGAGGCCTTCCTTTCTGAAGGTGCTCCCTGCATGTTGGGCCTCTGTATGTGGCCACGCTGTGTAAAAGTCTCACCCATGTGGTATCGCCATACTCGGGAGGAATAGCAGAATGTGTTTTGGGGTGTAATTTGTGCTATGCATATGCTGTGTGTGAGAAATAACCTGCTAATATGCCAATTGTGTGAAATAAAAAAAGGAAAGAAAAAAAATCTTGATATTACAAAGAATTGTGGGGAAAAATGATAACTTCAAAAAACTCACAATGCCTCTTTCTAATTACCTTGAAACATCTTCTTTCCAAAAAGGGGTCATCTGATTATTAAGGGGGTTTAAGTGCCCCGGTGTCAAGTGGTTAAATGCATGCCACTTTTTTGTGTTAGTAAGTGTCAGTTTTATTTTCAGCCTACTTTGGTGTGTTTTAAGGTTTAGCTTTATTGTGGTTCATTTAAGGTATACAAATAAAAAGTTATACCTATACTGTACAGTATATAATTAGGTCATTGTAAATGTCATGTATATCTAACCACATTTTCCTTTACTTTGCAGTGGCAGGCCATCTCCTTGACTGTGATTGAGAAGGTGCAGATAGCAGCTATAATACTGGGCTCCCTCTTCCTTATTGCCAGCATATCCTGGTTAATCTGGTCTTCTCTCAGTCCCTCTGCCAAATGGCAGCGTCAAGACCTGCTGTTCCAGATCTGCTATGGCATGTATGGCTTTATGGACATCGTCTGTATAGGTGAGAGAAACATGGATTATCCATTTAAATAATGCTTTTTTTTCACATACAGCATATAAAAAATATATTTTTTTAAAGGCATTACAGTTTAAATAATCAAAAAAATATGGGGCTCTGTGTCTTTAGGAAAAATGTGTCAGAAACAGCAGCACAGCACTAATATCCTAAATACGTAATATGAAAGATACAAAAATAGGTGTGCTGTCCCTTTAGGTCAGGGGTCCTCAAACTTTTTAAACAGGGGGCCAGTTCACGGTCCCTCAGACTGTTGGGGGGCCGGACTATAGTTTAAAAAAAAATATGAACCTATGCACACATCTTATTTGAAGTACAAAAAAACAGGAAAAAAACAATACAATATTTAAAATAAAGAACAATTTTATTCAACAAACTTATTAGTATTTCACAGACCCCCCTCATCACATAACCCCCACCCCCATCACCGATTACTCTCCATTACAGATCCCCCCCATCAAAGATTCCCCCGTATTAGGTCCCCCATCACAAAGCCCCCCAACACAAACTTCTCTCCATTACAAAGCCCCCAATTACAGACCCCCCATCACACAGACCCCCAACACAAAGGGAGGGGAGAGGATAGGACAGAAAAGGAGCAGTCTGGTGGAGGGGAGGACAGAGTTGGAGCAGTCTGGTGGAGGGGAGGACAGAGTTGGAGCAGCCAGGTGGAGGGGAGGACAGGGTGGAGGCAGTCAGGTGGAGGGGAGGACAGGATGGAGGCAGTCAGGTGGAGGGGAGGACAGGGTGGAGGCAGTCAGGTGGAGGGGAGGACAGGGTGGAGGCAGTCAGGTGGAGGGGAGGACAGGGTGGAGGCAGTCAGGTGGAGGGGAGGACGGGGTGGAGGCAGCCAGGTGGAGGGAAGGACAGGGTGGAGGCAGCCAGGTGGAGGGGAGGACAGGGTGGAGGCAGCCAGGTGGAGGGGAGGACAGGGTGGAGGCAGCCAGGTGGAGGGGAGGACAGGGTGGAGGCAGCCAGGTGGAGGGGAGGACAGGGTGGATGCAGCCAGGTGGAGGGGAGGACAGGGTGGATGCAGTCAGGTGGAGTGGAGGACAGGGTGGATGCAGCCAGGTGGAGGGGAGGACAGGGTGGATGCAGCCAGGTGGAGGGGAGGACAGGGTGGATGCAGCCAGGTGGAGGGGAGGACAGGGTGGATGCAGCCAGGTGGAGGGGAGGACAGGGTGGAGGCAGCCAGGTGGAGGGGAGGACAGGGTGGATGCAGCCAGGTGGAGGGGAGGACAGGGTGGATGCAGCCAGGTGGATGGTAGGACAGGGTGGATGCAGCCAGGTGGAGGGTAGGACAGAGTGGATCCAGTCAGGTGGAGTGGAGGACAGGGTGGATGCAGTCAGGTGGAGTGGAGGACAGGGTGGGAACAGCCAGGTGGAGTGGAGGACAGGGTGGGAACAGCCAGGTGGAGTGGAGGACAGGGTGGGAACAGCCAGGTGGAGTGGAGGACAGGGTGGGAACAGCCAGGTGGAGTGGAGGACAGGGTGGGAACAGCCAGGTGGAGTGGAGGACAGGGTGGGAACAGCCAGGTGGAGTGGAGGACAGGGTGGATGCAGCCAGGTGGAGGGGAGGACAGAGTGGATGCAGTCAGGTGGAGTGGAGGACAGGGTGGATGCAGTCAGGTGGAGTGGAGGACAGGGTGGGAACAGCCAGGTGGAGTGGAGGACAGGGTGGGAACAGCCAGGTGGAGTGGAGAACAGGGCGGGAACAGCCAGGTGGAGTGGAGGACAGGGTGGGTGCAGCCAGGTGGAGGGGAGGACAGGGTGGATGCAGCCAGGTGGAGGGGAGGACAGGGTGGATGCAGCCAGGTGGAGGGGAGGACAGGGTGGATGCAGCCAGGTGGAGGGGAGGACAGGGTGGATGCAGCCAGGTGGAGGGGAGGACAGGGTTGATGTAGCCAGGTGGAGGGGAGGACAGGGTGGATGCAGCCAGGTGGAGGGGAGGACAGGGTGGATGCAGCCAGGTGGAGGGAAGGACAGGGTGGATGCAGCCAGGTGGAGGGTAGGACAGAGTGGATCCAGTCAGGTGGAGTGGAGGACAGGGTGGATGCAGTCAGGTGGAGTGGAGGACAGGGTGGGAACAGCCAGGTGGAGTGGAGGACAGGGTGGGAACAGCCAGGTGGAGTGGAGGACAGGGTGGGAACAGCCAGGTGGAGTGGAGGACAGGGTGGGAACAGCCAGGTGGAGTGGAGGACAGGGTGGGAACAGCCAGGTGGAGTGGAGGACAGGGTGGGAACAGCCAGGTGGAGTGGAGGACAGGGTGGATGCAGCCAGGTGGAGGGTAGGACAGAGTGGATGCAGTCAGGTGGAGTGGAGGACAGGGTGGATGCAGTCAGGTGGAGTGGAGGACAGGGTGGGAACAGCCAGGTGGAGTGGAGGACAGGGTGGGAACAGCCAGGTGGAGTGGAGAACAGGGCGGGAACAGCCAGGTGGAGTGGAGGACAGGGTGGGAACAGCCAGGTGGAGTGGAGGACAGGGTGGATGCAGTCAGGTGGAGGGGAGGACAGGGTGGGAACAGCCAGGTGGAGTGGAGGACAGGGTGGGAGCAGTCAGGTGGAGGGGAGGACAGGGTGGGAACAGCCAGGTGGAGTGGAGGACAGAGTGGATGCAGTCAGGTAGAGGGGAGGACAGAGTGGGAACAGCCAGGTGGAGGGGAGGACAGGGTGGGAACAGTCAGGTGGAGGGTAGAATAGCAGCCAGGTAGAACTGTGTGGGAGCAGCCAGCTAGATGGGAGGTAAGTTCTTACCTTGGAGGACAATACAAGAATCACTGGCTCCCTCCCACTCAACAGCCTCATGACATTTCTTCTCCTCTCTTCCCCCTCACACTCGGCATGTTGGAACTGAACTTCTCTCAGGGAATCATCATGCGGCCTGCTGGTATCCAGGACTGCAATTCCCATAATGCTCTAGTTTCCCAGCTATTGGCTCTGAATGTAGCCAATAGGAGCAGGCATTGCCAGGAGAATGCTCTGCTCAAGGAGAGGGAGGGGTGGAATTCCCCCGCAGCTGCGGCTCTGCCTGTGTCCCTTCTCAAAGCCTGTCAGTTTCGTCGCCACTGCCCTGTCACTAGTTTCAGTCCGCGGGCCAGGTAAATCACACTGGCGGGCCGGATACGGCCCGCGGGCCGTAGTTTGAGGACCCCTGCTTTAGGTGCTCATAAAATATATAATAGATTACATATCACAAATAACAAAGTGCATCAGTTTAAAGTCAATACCATTAATGAAATTAACAAAACGAATTGAAAATCAACAATTGCTATGTAACAGCACCACAAAATATGGTACCTTATACCAAAAAGTGCACAAGTGTAACATCAATTAAATAAACTAATAATGTATTCTATTAAATAGTATAAAATAAACCAAAAAGTCATGCTCAAAGTCCATAAACCACAGCCAAAGTTATGTCATGAAGAACAACACTGCAAACGTTGTGATCTTCCAGGTGCCCCCACATCAAGTGCTAAAACTTCTTCCTAGAGACCAAAGACCTCTACGCTATAGGAGGTCAATGCAGCTTGTATTGAGTAAATTAATGGATCAGAAATCTCCATCACTAGGCAGCTTAATGTGCCTCTGCTGCCTATGATTGGCTGTTGGCTTTGATAGGTTCCCGGCAGGAAAGCTAAGGCACTTTCAGATTGTAATCAGAATACACATGCGCTCATCCCCACAGTACAGCTCTAAGTGCCCACTACAGCAAGAGTAGATCCCTTCAGCAACAATGAACAGCCCCCCCCCCCCTCATATCCAGCAAGGGACATGCCCCACATATCCAGCAGCAAAGAGATGTGCCCCATATAACCAGCAGTAAAGAGACATGCCCCATATATCCAGCAGCACAGAGACATGCCCATACCTCCCAACAGTCCCGAATTCGCCAGGACCATCCCAGGATTTGGATTAAATCCCAGCATCCCCCGAGTCCAGTCTAAATCCCGTGTGTCGGCACTCAGCTCCTCTAACCTATTTAACGTGGGCCCACATCTGTTGCTCCACACGCTCACCCCCTCTATGGCAGTCTAAATCTCTCCACGCTGTCTGCCTGTATAATCGATCACTGCAGACTGAATAAACCCCCCTCATCCCGGCTCTGATGATGCCATGTACATAGGGCAGGAAGAGGACACAGGGAGGATAGATACTGCTGTGCAAAACCTGTGCTGACCTGAGGTCTGTGCAAGAGGGGAGAATAACCAGGAATGGGGAGAAGACAGGGATTGGACAGAAAACAGTGACTGGGAAGAGGGGAAAAACAGGGACTGAAGCAGTTAAAATTCTTCCTTAAGTCAGTTATCTATGCTTGCCAGGTTTGACAGAAATATAAAATGGTCAACTTATCACATGATGGGATGTGTAATCAGAGTTAAAAATATGTATATACTTAAACTAAAAGGCATTCAGTTCTTATATGAAACTGTAGGTAAATAAAAGGATTCCAACTTTTGTTCCTCCATTGCAGGTGTGAAAATGAATAGAAAGTAGGTTGCCTCCGTCTGGATATCCCAGCACAGCCCATACGAGAGTCGAAGCAGTCGTCCCTCCCACTGTTTTAAGGGTCAGCTGAACCTTACCAGCAGTGCTTCCAAAGCTACCTAGACACTGGACTGCTTTGCTTAGGGCAATGTTCTGTTAGCACCTGAGGAAAACTTGCCTACTACTACCCTAACCTAGCTCTTCACTAATCAGCTGTTTTGAATTAACTTTGAGAAGACAAGAGTGTTTGAAGCTGGTTGGCTATTTTAATGATTATGCTGGAGTTTATATGTGTCAAAGCATATTTTATGTGTACAAGAAAGCCTTGGATTTGTTTAACCATGCCCCTTAAGCCCCTCTCACTGTTAACAGTTTGGCCACACCTACTTTTTGCTATGGCACGCATAGCTCACTGTAGGTCACTGCCTCCCACAACTGTCCCTCATTCTCAAGTTCAAAAGGTGGGAGGTATGAACGTGTCCCATATATCCAGCAAAGAGACATTCCCCCAAATATTCCACAAAGAGACATGCCCCAAATATTTAGCAAAAAGACATGTCCCCTATATTTAGTGCAGCACAGTGGTGTTTAGGCAGGGTTTGCTACTAAATTTACCTGCCAGGTATAGCTACCTTGGTCTATTGTTAGGGATAAATTGATTTCAATCTAAGTCTGTAATTGCTGCACTTCTCTCTTTTGCTATTAACTGGCTGGGTACCTGGTGGCATTAGCTATGAGAAGGGTAAGATTATGGGTTTATGGGGTAGCCCAGCAAATAGGCAGGGGTTTTCTTAAATCTTTTGACATGCTGGTTGAACCAAAATATTTGGGTAGAGTCAGGTGATCAGTACTCTGTGCCACCTGGATAGCCATCTGGGTGGATGTGTGTTGTATTGCTTGGGCTGCTAGGCCAGAGATTGGGCCTATCCTGAGCATGTCTGGCTGCTAGGCTATCTAAGGGCCTATCCAGAAGCAAGAGAGCAGCGCAGGGTTGGGACTGCAGCTTTCAGTTCAACCATAAGTGACGGTTTTGCCGGCCAGAAAACCTGTTGCGGTCAGGGGTGGAGGGGAAGCTGTCACCAGTAAGGGACCTTATTACCAGGGACCACAGTGAGTAACTGAAGTACTGGAGCACCATTCTCACTAACCGAGGACAGGGAAGAATCTGGAAACTTCATTGGGTATCAGCTAGGGACCCAGCCAGCGGAGGTGACGCTTGCAGAGCAGCCTTGTGTGTTAAGCCAGGGACCGAGCAGGCCAGTGGGGTGAAGCCTGAGAGGTATCTTAAGTGCCAAGCTAAGGACCCAGCAGAGAGGTGGGGGTGATGCTTGAGGAAGATACAACCATGAAGATTGGAGGAGCTCAAGGGATTCAGTGGCAGTAAATCATCTAGTCTAGTGAGAGAGACTGGGAGCTCAATGGGCTGAAGAACTACAAGGAGTGATTGTAGTGGAAGTAAAAGAACTGTTAAGTTTTGTGTTTGGAACTGTTAAAGACATTGTTGCCATAGGAGACCACATTCCTGCACATGCTTAAGTGGTGTCTTGCCGGGTGCCTTTCCATGCATGGCTGTCCTCCTGTTTAAGTCCCCCGATTGAACTTGCAACTATGTAAGGGTGTCCTGGCCCTAACCACCTCTCCCCCAAAAAGTTTGTTAAGAGAAATAAACTTTCTTTTGCATTCAAGAAGTGTCTGGCACCCAATAACTTTAACTACTCTGCACCCTCCATGCCTCACAACCCACCACATACAGAATTATGTCAGCTGTGTTTGGCCCTGGAGGTTCTCATTAGGCCGAAGGAGGCATGGGACCTTGCTACATTAGCAAAGGGTCATGATCCATATATATAGCAAAGAGACATGCCCCATATATCCAGCTAAGAGACAATCCAATCCAGCTAAGAGACAGTCTCAACTACAGTAAGAGTTATTCCAACCAGCTAAGAGACAGTCTGAGCTAAGAGACAGCCCCAACTAAGAGACAGTCCAATCCAGCTGTGAGATAGCCCAATCAAGCTAAGAGACAGTCCAGTCCAGCTAAGAGACAGCTAATCCAGCTAAGACACAGTCTCAGCTAAGAGACAATCCAATCTAGCTAAGAGACAGTCCTATTCAGCTAAGAGACAGTCCAACTGTGAGACAGCCCAATCCAGCTGCGAGGCAGCCCAATCCAGCTGCGAGACAGCCCAATCCAGCTGCGAGACAGCCCAAGAGACAGTCCAATACAGCTAAGAGACATTCATAGACCTACATCCAAGCAGCATTAATAGACAAAGCCCCATCTTGCAACATTGCCAACCAATAATTTACCAACAAAAGCTGCGCAGCTTTTACCACTCACTGTCTCCACAGCACAATGAGCAGTCAAGCTACACATGTCGCTCTTGTCACACAGCTCTGAGTGACTGTTTACGCCGCATTCTGCCAAAAAAATTAAAATAAAAAATGATGACATGTATGTAATGAGAACAAAGAAATCTTTTTGTCATGCCCTATACACAAATAGTTCATAAAAGCAGTTGTCGTTACACAGAAAATTATATTATAAACTAATATTTCTAAATAAGGTTGCCACATCCCTTTTAAACTGAACTCATAATAATTACACAGGTTCTGGGGCTAATTTAATGCAGATAAGGCATTAAGTGAATTTTTTTACCACCTTTATCTGCCACAGAACCTGCATAATTAATATGTGTTCCGTTTTAAAGGGGTAAGTTGGCAACCCTAGGAGGAAGTTGCTCAATTGGTGTCATGGTGCCACTTGCCAAACTCGTTTATTTAAGTCAATGGGACCATATTGCATCCATGAGCGCTTGGCTAATGGTTATTATGTGGGTGTTCATTGTAAAATCCCTATTCGGCATTTAAAAAAAAAAAAACAGTCATTCCAGAGGTTGCAGTATTGCCTCTTGAATGCCTGCAAACCACATTAGAACATGCATTGCTACTAGTGTTGAGCGGAATATGCCATATTAGATTTTGCGATATTGCGCGAATATATAGAAGAATATTCGCGAATATTCGCTAATATCGAATATTCGTGATATTTAATCCAAAAAATTTTTTAATTTTTTGCGAAATTCTCAAAAACGGAGATCATTTCCTGTATTACTAAACTAATATGCACTAAACACTAACTCTACACTAACTCTACTTAAAAGAAAGGAGAATAAGGGGGCAAAAGAAGGGCGGAGAAGATAATCGCGCAATATTCCTATTGCGCGATTATCCTCTCCGCCCTTCTTTTGCATCAGAGCCAATCAGAATAACTCGAATATTCGGCAAAAGGAATATTGCGCGATATTCCTTTTGCCGAATATTCGAGTTATTCTGATTGGCTCTGATGCAAAAGAAGGGCGGAGAAGATAATCGCGCAATATTCCTTTTGCCGAATATTCGAGTTATTCTGATTGGCTCTGATGCAAAAGAAGGGCGCATCAGAGCCAATCAGAATAACTTGAATATTCGGCAAAAGGAATATTGCGCGATTATCTTCTCCGCCCTTCTTTTGCATCAGAGCCAATCAGAATAACTCGAATATTCGGCAAAAGGAATATTGCGCGATATTCCTTTTGCCGAATATTCAAGTTATTCTGATTGGCTCTGAGTGGGCCAAAGAAAGTAAAATTCAAGCGTATTTCCCTGCCTGGAGCCACAGCTGCTGCATACAGCCATCCACAGAAACCAATTACGCATATGAACGTATACTTTTGGATGTAGACTGTGTCCAGGGCCCTATGTCTGTACAAGTGCATGTGCTTATGCAAGTATGCCCACATACAGCTGTATCCTGTAATTGATTTCTATGGGTGGCTAAAAAAGGAATTGAACAAGAAGGGTTGAGGGGGGACCTCTTCCCAACTTTAGGGATCTTTATGTGAGGTATCAATCTTAGTAATAAGGTAAGCACACCAAAACACGTATGTTGATTATCAAAATTAGAAAATTTAATTTACATAAAAACAAAGTTATATATACAAATAGAACAAGGTGAATAGACGACCACAATATTTACAAACAAGGCACAAACGAGGTTTGATACGCTATTGCCAACTAGTTTCGCATTTATATGCTTCTTCAGGGCTTTGCACCTTGGTCTCTTCTGAAAGATAGTCGTCTGTATGTAATAATAAATGCCATTAGAGAAAAACAGCAAATATAACAAATTTGTATAGAATTTTTCATATAAAGTATCAACATTTCACCAATAATTAATACTCAATGATAAATGGACATCATGCAGTATAAATAAATAAAGACGTGTGCTTACCAATCCTGTTTGTAAGTTAATGTGACTAGACAAAAAGTCGCGCCGCCCCTCTCATCCCTGCAGCATAAGACCAAACCCAAAAGGCGGAAAAAGAACCTGTGGAAGCCAGATCCACCTGGTCATGCAATGTGGGTGATAGGGTGTTGAGGTTTTATACCACTCCCAAACTTGAATTCTGAAAATTATCAGAAATGGATATATAAAGACAAAAATATCCTAGGTTCATGATAGAATGTTCTTGGTTCATGTTATTTAATTTTATATCTAGTGCTAATACAAGCATTTAATTTAATTTTTATCAAATCATATATTGTTATTAATTGTATATCAAAAAATATAAATAAAGTATTAACATATTTATTAATTGACTGAAGGGAAACTGAAATCTTAACAAATTAATATACAGTATAATTTATGAAATTAATAGATTTCATGATGGTCATAATACCCCATGGTAAGGATATATTTCCAGGGGAAAAAAAGTCTAACAACTATGCCCTGTTTCACCGCTAGGTGGTGTTCCAAACAATAATGTGATAATATTACTAGTAAGTGCTATAAGCTGTCTCTTGGTTGTTATTATTCCAAAGAGAAGCAGGTGAAACAATTTATCCATAATAATGGTAACAAAGAGATATCAACATCACCTAGCAGGCAAAGATGTATCATTCTAGATGCACCAGTAAAGAAATAAGGCTTGTTGCAAACTGAATGTTTGCATAAATAGTAACGAATATAGGAGTTATTACCTTCTTTTAGCAGGTGATAATGGTAGAAGTCATGAGACGGGTAAAGTCTTTTGGTCGCAATGTGACCCAAGTTCCGATGGATGGTGGTATACCTCGTGCATCCAGAGCGGCGTCTGACGTGAGGATTGTCAGCGCCACTTTTTAAATGCTCACCCTTACCGGAAGTGAAAGGTCACTAGTGACCTCTGACATCACTTCCGGTCCGTGCGTCCCAACAAATGCGCGCGCAGACCCGGAAGTGAGGACAGTCGAGCGGGCGTGAAGCGCAAACAGAGACACTGTACGTCCCCGCGAGTGGCCAGCACCTATTGGCAATTAGCCAATACAAAGCAGGTAGGCGGCGCATTCCCTCCGTTTAGAAAAAGACGGAGGGAAGGGAGGGCCATTCCCTGTAATTCAGGTTAGCCTTCCCTTGAGACGCACAATCAACCACATAAGACAGATCCCGCTCAGGTATTGGTCCAAGTCAGCAGGGACCAGTGAGGCGCTCGTCACATAAATCAAACTAGGATAATAACAGAACATTAGTATCTTCTTATAAAAAGATTATATATACATCACCATAGTGTGCGATACATGTTTAATGCGGTATTTCTGATCAGTGGATTCAGGTTTAGCTAACGATGTAGACAGACATTGTAAGCAGTTAGATAGATAGGTCAAGATTCAAAAATAAAAAACAACAAACAAAGAACAAATATAATGAATACATATATTGTATATTGTACAACAGCTATTCTTTCAAGGATGTCTGGGACTGATAGTGGTTTAAGGGTCCACCACAGTTATCCCATACAGCCTTGAGAGAGGAACCAAAAGGTTATGGCCCTTTAACATAGATACATTAATATCCCATTTTCATTTTTAGAGAAAAGACCGGTATGATAGTGAGGTATTAAGGCCAGGAGGGTAGGTTGCTCTCTGATTGAAAATCCAGCGTGCTTCGCTTTGTAGGATTTTTTTGTCAAAGTCACCGCCCCTTTCTGGCACTGAGATTACCTCCAATGCACAAAAGGAAAGAAACAAAGGATCATAGCTATGGTGTAGTCCTATGTGGTTACAGATTGGAGTATATAGAAGGCCAGCATCTAAGTAATATAGGTGATCCTGGATTCTTCTAGCGAAGGGGCGTTTGGTCTTACCGATGTAGAAAGCACCACATCGGCAACTAGCCAGATAAACAATGCCGATGGTGGTGCAATCCGCAAAGGTTTTGGACTTCAAAAAGCCTCCTCTTGGTAATGGACATCCATCACCCTCCTGAATCCAGGGGCAGTATTTACAGTTCCCACATCTGTAGGTTCCACACCCACCCGAGGCTTCTATGTTTGTTGGTTCAGGGGTGAAATGGCTGTGTATCAAGTTATCTTTAATCGATCTAGATTTTCTGTAGACAATTTGTGGCCTTCCAGAGACATATTTCGAGAGCACAGGGTCCTCCGCAAGAAAATGCCAGTTGTTATTAATTATCCTACGGAATTAATGTATCTATGTTAAAGGGCCATAACCTTTTGGTTCCTCTCTCAAGGCTGTATGGGATAACTGTGGTGGACCCTTAAACCACTATCAGTCCCAGACATCCTTGAAAGAATAGCTGTTGTACAATATACAATATATGTATTCATTATATTTGTTCTTTGTTTGTTGTTTTTTATTTTTGAATCTTGACCTATCTATCTAACTGCTTACAATGTCTGTCTACATCGTTAGCTAAACCTGAATCCACTGATCAGAAATACCGCATTAAACATGTATCGCACACTATGGTGATGTATATATAATCTTTTTATAAGAAGATACTAATGTTCTGTTATTATCCTAGTTTGATTTATGTGACGAGCGCCTCACTGGTCCCCGCTGACTTGGACCAATACCTGAGCGGGATCTGTCTTATGTGGTTGATTGTGCGTCTCAAGGGAAGGCTAACCTGAATTACAGGGAATGGCCCTCCCTTCCCTCCGTCTTTTTCTAAACGGAGGGAATGCGCCGCCTACCTGCTTTGTATTGGCTAATTGCCAATAGGTGCTGGCCACTCGCGGGGACGTACAGCGTCTCTGTTTGCGCTTCACGCCCGCTCGACTGTCCTCACTTCCGGGTCTGCGCGCGCATTTGTTGGGACGCACGGACCGGAAGTGATGTCAGAGGTCACTAGTGACCTTTCACTTCCGGTAAGGGTGAGCATTTAAAAAGTGGCGCTGACAATCCTCACGTCAGACGCCGCTCTGGATGCACGAGGTATACCACCATCCATCGGAACTTGGGTCACATTGCGACCAAAAGACTTTACCCGTCTCATGACTTCTACCATTATCACCTGCTAAAAGAAGGTAATAACTCCTATATTCGTTACTATTTATGCAAACATTCAGTTTGCAACAAGCCTTATTTCTTTACTGGTGCATCTAGAATGATACATCTTTGCCTGCTAGGTGATGTTGATATCTCTTTGTTACCATTATTATGGATAAATTGTTTCACCTGCTTCTCTTTGGAATAATAACAACCAAGAGACAGCTTATAGCACTTACTAGTAATATTATCACATTATTGTTTGGAACACCACCTAGCGGTGAAACAGGGCACAGTTGTTAGACTTTTTTTCCCCTGGAAATATATCCTTACCATGGGGTATTATGACCATCATGAAATCTATTAATTTCATAAATTATACTGTATATTAATTTGTTAAGATTTCAGTTTCCCTTCAGTCAATTAATAAATATGTTAATACTTTATTTATATTTTTTGATATACAATTAATAACAATATATGATTTGATAAAAATTAAATTAAATGCTTGTATTAGCACTAGATATAAAATTAAATAACATGAACCAAGAACATTCTATCATGAACCTAGGATATTTTTGTCTTTATATATCCATTTCTGATAATTTTCAGAATTCAAGTTTGGGAGTGGTATAAAACCTCAACACCCTATCACCCACATTGCATGACCAGGTGGATCTGGCTTCCACAGGTTCTTTTTCCGCCTTTTGGGTTTGGTCTTATGCTGCAGGGATGAGAGGGGCGGCGCGACTTTTTGTCTAGTCACATTAACTTACAAACAGGATTGGTAAGCACACGTCTTTATTTATTTATACTGCATGATGTCCATTTATCATTGAGTATTAATTATTGGTGAAATGTTGATACTTTATATGAAAAATTCTATACAAATTTGTTATATTTGCTGTTTTTCTCTAATGGCATTTATTATTACATACAGACGACTATCTTTCAGAAGAGACCAAGGTGCAAAGCCCCGAAGAAGCATATAAATGCGAAACTAGTTGGCAATAGCGTATCAAACCTCGTTTGTGCCTTGTTTGTAAATATTGTGGTCGTCTATTCACCTTGTTCTATTTGTATATATAACTTTGTTTTTATGTAAATTAAATTTTCTAATTTTGATAATCAACATACGTGTTTTGGTGTGCTTACCTTATTACTAAGATTGATACCTCACATAAAGATCCCTAAAGTTGGGAAGAGGTCCCCCCTCAACCCTTCTTGTTCAATTCCTTTTTTATCTACTTTTCATGTTGGGATTGTGAGTATTCATCAATCATCATCGGGAAACATTCTTCCACCATTCCTTTTTTGTTTTCTATGGGTGGCTGTATACAGCAGCTGTGGTTTCTGGATAGGGAAATATGCCTGAGTTTTAGCCATACAACTTTAGATGCCACTGTAGATGAAACCTAACCTTGAAAATGTCAGCTATATTCAGTCCATATTTCAAGACATAAACTCTTTTTCTCTTCAAGAAAAAAACAGTTTTAACATGTCAGCCAACTCAAATACAAAATCTGTTTATGTTAGGTGTATTGTGTTAGAATGTATCAAGCAAATCATACTGGTTATATCTAACATAGCAAGCATTCTTATATACGTTTTAATCTTAATTTTAGCTGAAATGCAAGGTCAGCTTACAGAGAACATTTATTACTGCAGCCAATACTGAAAACAAAAGGGATGATGTCGCATCCAGGCAGACAGAGTTGGAGACTTCTGAAGATAAAATACATTTTTTACTGAGTTTTCACAGCTGCTATCTAGGGGTTGATGTGACATGAGAGAGCAATTAAAGACCTACAATATTCTATATGCACGGACGGGTTCTAATAGATAGAGTAAAAAGAGGATTGTCATTTTTTACTTTAAGGAAATACCAGTGTAGTTTAGGCAGAACTTTACAACTTGGGGTAGACAGTACAAATACAATACACTTTAATACAGTAGGAAACAGAGGTTCCTGCTCGTAAAGCCTTGTACACACGATCAGTCCATCCTATGAGAACGGTCTGAAGGACCGTTGTCATAGGTTAACCGATGAAGCTGACTGATGGTCTTATGTGCCTACACACCATCAGTTAAAAAACCGATCATATCAGAATGCGGTGACATAAAACACGACGACGTACTGAAATAAATGAAGTTCAATGCTTCCAAGCATGCGTCGACTTGATTCTGAGCATGCGTGGATTTTTAACCGATGGTCGTGCCTACTAACGATCGGTTTTGACCTATCGGTTAGGAGTCCATAGGTTAATTTTAAAGCAAGTTGGCTTTTTTTTAACCTAAGGTTAAATAACCTATGGGGCCCACACACAATCGGTTTTAACCGATGAAAACGGTCCATCAGACCGTTGTCCTCTGGCTATCCTATCATGTGTACGAGGCCTTAGAGATTACAATTTAAGAGGGAGGGCCAAGAGATGCATGAGGCAATAACTGGGGGGGGGGGGGGGTGTGCTTATGGAGAAAATAAATGTACAGTTTTTAGGTGGAGGGCCAGATAGGTTTCTCTGAAGAGATGAGTTTTCAGGGATCATCTGAAAGTAGACAAAGTACAATACACTTTAATACAGTAGGAAACAGAGTAGGAGATAGTTGGACAGATTAAGATAGAGCATTCTAGAGGATGGGAGAGGCTCGGAAGAAGTCTTAGAGGCGAGCATAAGATGAGGTGACAAGGGAGCTAGAGTGTAGTACATCTTGGGAGGAGAGAAGAGGACAATTTGGTTGGTATTTTGAGACCAGGTAAAGTGATGTAGCTGGGGGCCAGGTTGTGGATGACTTTGTAAGTTATTGTTGTTATCCTGAATTTAATTTGTTGGTTGAGTGGCAACAAATGGAGGGATTGGCAGAGAGGGGAGGCAGATGCAGAGTGGTTTGTAAGGTAGATGAGCCTGGCAGCAGCATTGATGATGGACTGAAGGGGGGATAGCCTATTTAGAGGTAAGGTAATGAGGAGGGAGTTGCAGTAGTTGAGGTGAGAGATGACCAGGGAGTGGATTAGGATTAGAAGAGGCGGCAAGCTTTGGACGGCGATTGGTTGTGGGGCCAAAAGGCTAGTTCATATTTCAGGATTACACTTTGGCTTGGGGGGGGGGGGGGGGGTTGATAATTGAGCCATTGAATTTTAACAGAGAAATCAGAGGAAGTGGTATGTGTGGGAGGAAATATCATGAGTTTGGTTTTGGATAGGTTGAGTTTGAGGAAGTGATGTGACATCCAGGCTGATGTGTCTTAATAAAGTCATTTGCATATTTGGTAGTTCTTCAATATGTTGTTCTTCTTATCTTGCAACAGGTCTCATAATCCATGAAGGCTCATCTGTATATCGGATCTTCAAGCGATGGCAAGCTGTCAATCAGCAATGGAAAGTACTGAACTATGACAAAACTAAGGACCTTGGGGAACCTTTAACTGGGACTACAAAGCTTGGGGGAAGGAATTCACGGACGAACCATTCCTCTCACAATGACAGAGGCCCTGGGCGGAGCCAGAGGGTTAGGACTATATTAAACCATCACTGTGGTTATACAATTCTACACATCCTCAGCCACCTGCGGCCTAATGAACATCGAAATAGCACAAATTCCAACAGAGAGGTGGTGATGAGAGTGACAACAGTATGAGAAATGTCTTTAATTATTGATAGATAACGGTACGCTGCTATCCTCAACTAGCTACTACTGATGCTGCCATGTTGTCATGGTATCGACAAAGGGGAAAGACGAAAGATTTGTTTGGCTGAAAATCAGAGTGAGTTCTGGTTCATAAGGAGCTGGCCTTTCAAAGATTTTGGTCAGTTGTGTTCATGTAGGAATTTCCCTGTTTTTTTATTCTTTTACTCCTTTTTTAATTGGGCCTTATTTTATTGCCTAACACTTTCCAGTGCGTCTTATAAAACCCATCGAATTTGGAATGAGAAACTGCCACTAGAGGGCTCCCTCAATCAAATGTAATCCTGCTCAAGAAACACCATCCAATGTTCCTTTAGGTATTTATGGAAAGCACAAGCCAGCATTCCGAATCAAGAACAAGTCATGGGAGAAAACAAGTCTACAATTTTTACCTCAGCTTTAAATGATGACAACATCACAGTAAACCAGAGAGGAAAAGAAGTGGAAAAGAATATAGTTAAGAAAACCATAGTAAAAAAATTGCCTAAGCAAAAAAGTAAATAACAACAGCATTCTGAGAGACTTTGAAGTGGTTCACAACTTTCTAAGCGATGAATAGGTGCAATAAAACATATTTTTACGGCAAAATGGGATCTTTGCAATAAGACGCTTATACTTTCCCTGGTTTTACATTTTTTGCATGAGTAAATGTAATTTTTTTTCCTCTCTTCTCCCTGCGGGAGGATAAAGAAAAAAAATATTTATATGCAAATGGTCTCCAACTACATTTGTTTTCTTTTTTCTTCTTATTCACATACTGGGATGTAAAATTAAAAACATCAGGTTTTTATCCTGCATTGGTATGCTTGTGTATGGTGATGCAAGTGTTCTCACACACTTGAGGGATTTATTTCTAAGCAGGAGGTGGTTGTTCCAATGTGCACCATTTTAGTTTCAAACAACAACAAATATACCCTAATATGCAATAAGTAGTAGACCAATTCCAGGCAGCAAGTTGAAAGTTCAACCATCAGCCAGCTACCATTGCATTCCAGCACACTATGTAATCCACAGCATCCATGGCACACACAAAACATCCAAAAGTCTAGGTAGGGAGGGTATTTCCTGAAGCTTGTATCCTCTTACTCACGTTCAGACTTCCAGAAAAGGGACGATTCTGCATGGTGGTCTTAGTATTAAAATGTTTACATATGAGGTTTTGTGAAAAGCAGCAAGGAGTGAACTCCAGCATTCCAAGCATGTGTGTTCCAGGATCACCAAATTACAGACAAAGGGAGTGGCTGAACTGGTATAATACTGCTTTGCTTGAATAAAAAACTGAAGAACTAAGCAGGTAGGATATCCTACCTGTAGGCATCTCAAGGCTTTGTTTCAACTGCGGCCTGGAGTTATTCTCTCATATACTGGCTGTTAGGTCAAAAAAAAACAAAAGAAAAGAAGGTTGGGAGTGGTTTCCAAGAGCGTGAAAAACTTCAAAGGTAAAAGTCTCAGCAGAACACAGGGAAGGTCAATAGGTTGAAGAAGAAAAGCACGGCAGCAGTAGTGATGTTCCTTAGGACAGTGTTTTTCAACTCCAGTCCTCAAGGCACACCAACAGGTCAAGTTTTCAGGATTTCCCTCAGATGAAATGGCTGTGGTGATTACTAAGGCAGTGAAAATGATCAAATCACCTGTGCAAAATAATGGAAAGCCTGAAAAGATGACCTGTTGTTGTGCCTTGAGGACTGGAGTTGAAAAACACTGCTTTAGGAGCATGTTTAGAAAAGGCAAGAGACAGGGTGATTTAGGGTGCAGTAGCTCTATATAATGGCATGTCTGGCTAATGCCTCATACACACGATTGGGTTTCCCGGCAGACTTTTTACCGCAGGGAAAAGCCAAGAACTGGCTCGGTAGCTTTGTCCCCCTACACACGGTCATGAGAACTTTGGATGGGAAACCCACCTGTGTGTATGCTCTACCGCAGTGTTTCCCATAGGAAAACTGCCAGAGGAAAGACCACCCGGGAATCACGACAGTAAAAAAGAGAACATGTTCTCATTTTTCCCTCCGGGATTCCCGGCGTAATTCCTGTTGGGAAAACTGCCATGGAGCATACACAAGGCCAGTTTTTCCAGCCAAAAGCTGTCACGGCAGTTTTCCCGACAGGAAAACTGGTGGTTTGTATGAGGCATTAGTCAAAGTATTCTCAAGGCGCAGAGGAAATGGGCCCATTTATGGTGAACAATAACATGAAAAGTTACTACCTGTCTTGTAAAACATTGTTAATGGGACAGGAAATGAGAGTAAATCATTCTAATGGAGCCTCAGATTGCAGTAACAGTTGAAAGGGATTCTAACCCCTCCCCACTTTAATCCAAATCTTAAAAAAAAAGGTTTTTGGCTGGACATACACTTTAAGTTGCTTATGTTCCAAAGTAAAGCGAAAAACCCTTTTAAACAAAATCTATGCTGAGAGACCATTGTTGTGAGTTGCCATTGCTGACTGCTCCTCTGAAAAATTCTAGTTCCCTTCCTATCATGCTGACTCTCTGGCTTCAGCTATGCTAATTTCTTTTACATTTTTTTTTTGTTCTAGGTCAGTTTCTCAAAGTAAGTTAAAGAAAGCCAAACAGCCAGCATTTTTTAGGAGGAGGCCAGCAATAGCCATCACTTAATTTCACTCAGTGTGGGTTTTGTGAAATACTAGAAAGGTGACCCATTGTAGACATTCTTTCAAAGATTGGAAGTCACATGAAATATCTATTAGAACTGCTATTAATTGCACCATACTTGAAATGCTTTACTTGTCAGGCATTGAATATCAATACTTCTTAGGGCCAATAGGAATGTAGGCTGCAATAAAACTCTGACAGAGGCTCTAACCTTTCCCATTTTAAAAATGTGTATTTAATTGTGCCCCTGGAGAGTTACAGAGATCTCTTGTGACGATCATCATTAGAACAAGAAATTAATGATATCCTCTGGATTGAGAATGCATACAGCAATAAAAGCCCAACAAAGCTTCTAATCCTTCCTATTCTATCCAAAAAAAGTAGCGTTGAGCTACAAAAAGGATTTTGAAGATGAGATCAAAACTTCTTTGTTAGGTACTGTAAATACTAATGACTGCATTTAGAGACCGTCTAAATGAACTGATTAACCACTTGAGCCCCGGACCATATTGCTGTCCAATGACCAGAGCACTTTTTGTGATTCGGCACTGCGTTGCTCTAACTGACAATTGCGCGGCCGTGCGGCGTGGCTCCCAAACAAAATTGGTGTCCTTTTTTTCCCACAAATAGAGCTTTCTTTTGGTGGTATTTGATCATCTCTGCGTTTTTTATTTTTTGCGCTATAAACAAAAATAGAGCGACAATTTCGAAAAAAATTCAATATTTTTTACTTTTTGCTATAATAAATATCCCCCAAAAATATATAAAAAAAACATTTTTTTTCCTCAGTTTAGGCCGATACGTATTCTTCTACCTATTTTTCGTTAAAAAAAATCGCAATGAGCGTTTATTGATTGGTTTGCGCAAAAGTTATAGCGTTTACAAAATAGGGGGTCGTTTTATGGCATTTTTATTAATATTTTTTTTTACTAGTAATGGTGGCGTGTCCCATTTACTCTATGTGGGTGTAATTCAAATTAACTTGTGGGGGCGTGTTTTATTATAATTATGAATGACCCGACACAAACAACGCTTTTTTTTTAACTGGAGATACGCCCCCGTAATTCTTTGTGGATCTGGCCCTATAACTTTAAGGCCGCGTACACACGAGGGGATATGTCCGCTGAAAACGGTCCGATGGACCGTTTCAGCAGACATCTCCGCTCGTGTGTATGGGCTAGCGGACAGATTTCTCCACCCGACAGATTTCAAAGCATGCTTTGAAATCTATCCGGTGGGGATCTGTCCGCCCGACATGTCTGCTGGTTAGTACACTTACCAGCAGACATGTCGGCCCCCACCGCCGCCGCGCCGCTGCCGAATGGATTCGGCGCAAGCGCGGAAGTGTTTTACTTCCTGGTGCGGTGACGTTGCGGTGACGCGGCGGCGTCAACGTCACCGCCGCGTCACCGCCACGTCACCGCGCCTTCCGGCGGCGGGGAATTTGATCCGATGGTGTGTACACGCCATCGGATCAAGCTCCCGATCGGACATATCCGATGGAAATGGTCCGCGGACCGTTTTCATCGGATATATCCGATCGTCTGTACGCCGCCTTACGGAAACCAATCAATATACGCTTATTGGGAATTTGTTTACCAAAAATATGTAGCAGAATACATATTGGCCTAAATTTATGCAGACATTAGGGGCCAGATTCTCAGCTGCGATACGACGGTGTATCTCAGATACACCGTCGTATCTCAGTCTTTTTCAATGGGTATCTATGCGTGTGATTCCTAGAATCACTTACGCATAGATACACTAAAGTTCCGACAGGTGTAAAACAATTACACCGTTGGATCGTAAATGTAATGACAACGCCGGCCGCTAGGTGGCTTTTACGTTGTTTTCTCATTTGCCTATGCAAATGAGCCTAATACGCCGATTCCCGAACGTTTTTACGCCGCCCCATCGTCGTTTACATAGTTTCCGTAAGGTTTTTCCGGTGTAAAGATAAAGCAGGTCAAAGATGGCGCATCCTATGTTAAGTATGGACGCCGTGACCGCGGCAAATTCGAAAGTTTTTACGTCGTTTGCGTAACTCGTCCGTGAATGGGGATTTACGCCGATTACGTTCACATCGAAAACACCGTCATAATTTGGAGCATGCGCACTGCGATTTTACTATGGCCGGCGCATGCGCAGTACGTTCGGCGCGGGGGCACGCTTAATTTAAATACAAGCCGCCCCCTTCGTTTTACGCGGGGAAACGCCGGGCCATTTACACTACGCCGCCGCAAACTATGGAGCAAGTGCTTCGAAAATACAGCACTTGCTCTAGTAAGTTGCGGTGGCGTAGTGTAAATGCCTTACTTTACACCGCCGCAGATTCTTAGAGAATCTGGCCCTAGATTTTTTACATTTTTTATTGGAAATGTTTTATAGCAGAAAGTAAAAAATATATATATATATTTTTTGTAATCTTGGTCTTTTTTGAGTTGATCAAATACTACCAAAAGAAATCTCTATTTGTGGGGGAAAAAAAGGATGTACATTTTATTTGGGTAGAGTGTCGCAAGACCGCATAATTGTCAGTTAAAATAACGCAGTTCCGTATCGCAAAAAATGGCCTGGTCATGAAGGGGGTATAACCTTCCGAAGGTTGTTAAAAACAACCCATTCATACCAGGGCAGTCAATTGTGGTATGCTGAACATGCATTACATTATACCTTAATGTGTGTTGCATTAGGGCAGCCTATTAATTTGAACAGACTGCATAACACACCATAATAGGTCAAAAATTAGACCTGCTTCAATTTTGCTAGCACACTTTAAAGAACAGCTGTGTATTAGCAGTTGCAGTGTACTGTGAATGTGCATTGGGATTAGTTGGAACCTCTGTCTTTTTTTCGCTTACCTCTGAGAAATTTTAAGGCTGGGTCCACAAACGGCTCACAGCAGGGGTCCGGTGTGTCCCCGTTCATTGCTTCAAGTCCGATTTCAGCCTGTATGTTGGTCTAAATTCCGACCTGAGACAGACCAAAAGACGCACAGGTCCAGGGTGCAACTTCCCACCGGAGCCGCAGCAAAGATATGTGAACCGGCTCCATAAAGAGCCGGTCACAATCTCCTACCATGCGAATTCCCTGCATCCAATTTGCATAGGTGTGAACCCAGCCTGACCTTCAAAGGGAATTTTCCTCTGTTCACCTGTAACAATATGGATTTCACATAAGTTTCTGTCCCAATGGTCATTAGGACAAATTAGAGGTTGAATCTCCCCAGCAGAGAAAAAAAATAGCAATAAAAGTCAGACAATGATTACATTGTTCCTTCTCTACCCAAAACTAAAATAAATCTTTGGCTACAGTTTCAATAAAATATTTTGAATGTAGGAGTTCTCTAGATGCAGCATTTAGTATCTACTTAATGAAGAAGTGACATTATTGGGCTTGTCCTTAAAATTCTCCCTGTAGCTCATTAACCAAGTCACTGATATTAGCATTAAACAAACCTTTGCAGCTCTAATGGAGAAGGTGGAGGAAAATTTCCATTCATGCCACTGAATTAGTCCATGATTCATTAAATTCCATTAAGCTACTAAAAAACATAAGATGACTCTATGTAAAACAGACCTTGTTAATTAATCCAGAATTGGCTAAATATATTTAAAGGGTAACAAGTCAATTAGTACATTTTGAAAGTTGTCCAACTGTGCTAAAGTAAGGATGTCAACTTTATTAAGTTTAATATGAGGTTTCAAAAGCAGTACAGTCAAAGAGGACTTTATGGATAGGCCGCAAGTAGCTGTCACTTGGAGAGGCTGCATTGGACTCAGAGACAAGTGGACACAAAGTTTTATTCTGCATACACACGATCGGAAATTCGGACAAGAAAACTGTGGATTTTTTTCCAACGGAATTTAGGCTCAAACTTGTGTTGCATACACACGGTCACACAAAATTCTGACCGTCAAGAACGTGGTGACGTACAACACTGCAACGAGCCGAAAAAAACTATGTTCAATGATTCCGAGCATGCGTCTAATTGATTTCGAGCATGCATGTTTTTTTGCGCGTCGGAATTGCATACAGACGATCAAAATTTCCAACAAGAACTTTTCCCGTCGGAAAATTTGAGAACCAGCTCTCAAATTTTTGCTGTCGGAAATTCCGACAGAAAAAGTCAGATGGGGCCTACACATGGTCGGAATTTCCGACCAAAAGCTCGCATCAAACTTTTCTTGTCGGAAAATGTGTACGCGGCATTAGATCTTTGACCATTCAGAAGATGGGGATGACAGCAACTATAGGAATTCATTATTAAAGCAGCAAGGCACCAAGATTAAAGGTGCTACATTTTGGTATTGAATAAAAACATACACGCCATCTGGTAAAGGTAGAACCACCTATAAACAATGCACCGATTAGAACAAAATTAGGTCCTCCTAATAAAATGTGATAGCATCACCAACAGCTTTCTTTCACTTGCCTTTAATACACTAGGTGCAAGTCTACTTCCTGGGTCACTTCATGTGCTCAGTGCCAACCATAAATTAAAGGGGTGTAAATTCTTAGAACCACACAGACTGATACTAAATAAGGTTGCCAGACTTGGAACTGTGACTGCCCATAAAATTAAGATCAATGATTAATTGTGAGTAACATTTTTTATTTTTTTTATGGTATGGAAGGGATTAAAATCTTTGAGAGTTGATTTTTTGTTGTCTATGTTCTATTGGCGAGATTTCACTTTACTTTCTGTCTGGGACATTCAACAGAAAGTGAGAAGAATTCTCCCGCAGAGATCAGAGTCATGCATTAGAAGGTTTTTCTTCACCTACTGTTCTGGTGACTGTTGTAAAATGTTGAATTTCCCATCATCTTCTGCCTCTGTCAGTGGTCACTACGACAAAAAAAAGGGCAAATCTTACCAGCAAGGAAAAAAAACACAGCAATATAACCTTGACTAGAGTTCTAATCCTTCTTTCCTTCTTTAAAAAAAAAATGTGACGATACAGTACATACACTAACTCTGCTATCCCCAGGGAAACCATATCCTATCTAAAAAAGCACCACTGTCTGAAATCCTGAATTTTGCTAAAGCCACAACATACTGTAGGTTTAAAAGTTAAACAGGAAGTCGCACACTTATGACATCAGAACACATCCAAATGTAAGCACACTGCAGCACCACCTAGTCACTTCACCCTTACATTTCACCCAATACAGGCTTGATCACAGAGATAATGGAAGCAGGTGGAAAAACTACAAAAAATAACAACAAACTCATATAAACTTGTAGTTTCATATTCTAAAACAAAATTCATTGCACATTGGAAAATTCTATAAAAAAAAACATCCTAGAACCCGAAAATTATATTGTATTTAGATGCTTCAACATGAATACAAAAGGTTAAAATAAACGACTATTTAAAAAGAAACTGAGGGCGTGGATAAAAGTAGACAGTACGATTTTAAATATCTTTTAAATTATATTAATCTACAAAAGATCAGAAGCTGAATAATTGAACATTCCTGAAGAGAATGGAGGAGAAATCATAAAAAAAAGGATGGGGAAGAGGAGGAGATGGAACAAAAAAGATAGTATAATGAAAGAAAAAGAAAAGAAAAAAACAGAATATCAACTAATTCATAAAAGTGGGTAATGTCCTATTCAAAATTCATTCTTTTTAAATTTTGGTCTCTAAGGTAAAAATCCATTTTTTTTTTCTACTTAGTTGCTTACTAAGTAGAAGAGAAAAATACTGGATTTTTACCTTAGAGACCAAAATTTCAAAAATAATGAATTTTGAATAGGACATTACCCACTTTTATGAATTAGTTGATATTCTGTTTTTTTTTTTTACTTACAACTTACAGGGTTTGTTGATTCCTTCTATAACTTTTACCCTAAGAAAACTGGTGCTAGAACCATGATTGTATTTTTATTGGTTCCAATATTAGACAGATGGTGGAATATTTATATGATTATATAATTGTAGAACATGGAGTAAGAAGGATCACAATAAGTGTGATTCTTAGTTGGTATCTTTTGGACCTGTGATATTATGGGGGCCAATGTGGTTAAACAAATTATATGCAGCTACAGTAAAACCTTGGATTGCGAGCATAATTCGTTCCAGAAGCATGCTTGTAATCCAAAGCACTTGTATATCAAAGCAAATTTTCCCATAAGAAATAATGGAAACTTAAATGATTTGTTCCACAACCATTTATTCATAAATCCTTCAGTCTATAGTCCATATAAAAAGATCATAGCATTGTGATAGGTTGTGTAACCATAAAATGTTTATCCACAAATGGCAGTCTCCAAAAGGGGATTAGAAGCAAAATCCAGCAAGAGCTACAGAGTATAAAATAGAAGAGAGGCACCTCTAAGGCCTCGTACACACGAGTAAATAGATTTGTTCAAAACGGTCTGTCCGACCGATTTGAACAAATCTGTCTGCTGGGATTTAGGTTTGCTCGCGTGTACACACGAGCAAACCAAAATCCCCGCCAGCAGACAGTGCTGACGTGTCGGTGACGTGGCGTTGACGTTGACGCCGCCCACGTCACCGCACCAGGAAGTAAAACACTTCCGCGCATGTGTGCGAGAAGACATGTCTGCTGGTTAGCGTACTATCCAGCAGACATGTCGGGCGGACGGGTTCCCAGCCGACAGATTTCAAAGCATGCTTTGAAATCTGTCGGGTGGCCAAATCCGTCTGTTTGCCCGTACACACGATCGAATCTGTCTGCTGAAACGGTCTAGCAGACCGTTTCCAGCAGACAGATTTGATCGTGTGTACGAGGCCTAAGTGTAGTAATATGCTTACATTTAATGAAGGTACAGCATTTAGCAACTAAGATGGTTGAGGATTAAAAAAGGCACATCTAAGTATGCAGGCATCCGGGATAAAGCGATCCACATAGACTGTCCTCCTCACCTACAGCTCTCACCGCTTTCAGTCTGCAATCATGACCGGGAAGACTACTCTGCAGAAGAGCGATCTCGTGGAAGGGACGACGTCAATATCGGTGAGAAGAATGGTCTATGTGGACAGCTTTACCCCGGATGCCTGCATACTTAGATGTGCCTCCTTTAATCATCAACCATGTGAGTTTCTAAATGTTGTACCTTCATTAAATGTAACCATATTGCTACACTTAGGCCTCGTACACACGGATGGACATATCCGATGCAAACAGTCCTCGGACCGTTCAAAATCCCCGCCGGCAGACAGCGCGGTGACGTAGCGGTGACGTTGATGCCGCCATGTCACTGCACCAGGAAGTAAACAACTTCCACGCATGGGTCGCATCCATACGACGCTTGCGCGGGAGGATATGTCCGCTGGTGAGTGTACTGACCAGCGGACATATCCGACGGACTTGTGTCCGGCGGAAAAGTTTCAAAGCATGCTTTGGAAATTTTCCGCTGGACAAATCAGTCCAAATCCATCCGTTTGCCCCTACAGACGAGCGGATTTTTCGGCTGAAATGGTCCGTCTGACCACTTCCAGCGGAAAAATTCCATCGTGTGTACGAGGCCTTAGAGGCTACTCTCTTCTATTTTATACTCAGTTGTGACATGATGCTACTCTTATATCAAGACAATGCTTGTATATCGAGTCAAAATTTACTAAACTATTTTGCTTGTCTTGCAAAATGCTCTCAAACCAAGTTACTCTCGAACCAAGGTTTTACTGTACTTACCAATACTACAGGTTAATGCTGAGTTTCAGAAGATACTGTCCCAAGGTTTTTTGTTTGTTTTTTGGCTAAGAAGGCATCAGTGTACTAACTGCTAGTTTGTTTTAATCCAGAAGAAGTCAACTAATGTGGCTGGACACTTTGGGCATGTTTGAGTATAAGTCCACTCATTGTTCGAGTTGTCCCTATCAGGGAAATGCCCTCACTTTATATTAAGGGGCGGTCATTTAGGATTGGGCAGTTGGTAGGTAATCCATTTCTTGTGTTATATGATGAAAACAATATGGTGGCAGAATTGCAAGTCGGTTATCTGACCGTTATGTTTCAAGGACCATCTGTTTAATATTAGGGCCAATAAAAATATCAATGCAGTACACCAAATTGTGGATCATCATGGTTCTAGTATCAGTTCTCTTAAAATAAAAATTATAGAAAGGAGCAGCAACCCTATTAGAGAAGGTGATCGGTTTTCCTTACTAAGTTGAAAATAAATATATTGTATCTTTAAATTAGAGAAAGGAATGAATTTTAAATGGGATGTTACTATTATGAATTAATTTATAGCATCCCGGTTCTCTTTTATTTCCTCTCTTTACCATTAAGGAACATTTAATTAATCAGCTTCTTTTTTTTTGTAGATTGATAAAATTGGATACATTTTTTTAAAAACTATACTGTCTACTCTTACCCATGTCCTCAGTTGGGTCTGCCTATTTTTTTTTTATCCTTTAAGGAAGTTTTTGTATTGATAGACTGTTCCAATGTGCAGTCAATTTTGTCTTGTGACATATAATTACAACATTATTTTAGTTTCTTGTAATTTTTTGTGACTTAATGTTTATATGGAATGCGTCCATTAAAGGCTTAAGTTGCATTGGATGTATACTGCATAAATAATAATTTCTCTATGCTCACCCTATTACTGTGATCAAGCCCCTATTGGGTGAAATGTTGAAAAGTGATGGTCCTAGGTGGAGTTGCAATGTGTTTTGTTTAGCTTTGATAAAGATATATTTATACATGTCTATAGGTGCAGATAAAAATACAGGCCCTGGAGTCTGCCAGATGAGTAAACACCATTGGAGAAAAGCAGATGTGGTTATCTGTATACCTTTTCCAAATCTGGAATTCTAAGTAATGACACAACACAGGTCAACTAGCCAACTACCATTTTCCAAAGGAGACGTCAGTAGTGGCATCCTCTATATTTTTTCTGACAGGTTTCATTTCGGTCAGAGATCAAGCACTTTAATACCTGAGAATGTTTACTTGAAGCTGGCTGCCCAGCTGCTATAAGGGGTATGAAGGTATTCCTGTTGAGGTGTCTTACAACAAAATCCCAAATGGGACATGTACTGTATCTATACTAGGGATCAATAAAACTTTATTGTTTTAATTTCCACAAAATGTTGGTAAGAATTTGGGAGATTACAGCACAATTTAATCGCTGGCAAATGCATTGGAATCAAGTTGCAATGGAAGTTGTTTTGGATGTTTTTGTAAGGGTGCAATGGGCTTTAAAAAGCTTTTGAGAGTTACAGAAGCTAACAACAAAATTTCATATGTGGCATAAATCTATATTAGGGATGAGTAAAACTGAGTTTTCATTTCCACAAAATGTTTTTGAGAATTGACAGCAAAATTTCACCACTTTGGAAAATACAATTCAGTCATGAGAAGATGGAATTGAGGTTGTTTTTGTAAGGGGTGCAAATGAGCTTTAAAAAGCTTTTACGAGTTACAGAAGCTTCTTTCATCTATGTGTTATTGTGCCACAAAATATTCCCTCATTATTTTACAGAAGAAAAAAAACAGCAAAAAAAGTAAAAAAAAAAGCAAAGTAACAATACATGAATAACGATCAAATATACACACAAATACAAAGAGTAGAAAATTCAATAAGATAAACTACCCTAAATGCACTCCAGAAAAAAACTATACCCTCTACACGGGGGGTCAGTAATCCATCGATTGGGATCTACCTGTCAACCCTGGGCTGGTGACAGGTAGGTTGGGAAAATGTCCCTGCTTTGTCATGCCCCACCGCTTAGGTGTTGCTCCTTCCCTCCAGTCTCGGGCAGAGGGGAGAGCAGTAGGAAGCAGAGCTCAGGACAGAGGGCGGGAGCTGGGCAAGTTAACTTTTTAGATTAACCGGCAGGTGATTGGTTGCTTGGACACAGGGCGGCCCTTTCAACCAATCACCAGTTTGTTAATATGGAGGGGCTTTCCCAAGATGATGTGGGGGCTGGTCCTTTAGTTCCCGAGCTCCGCTTCTGCCCTGGGGATCCGCAGCTTTGCAGGCAAATTCTGTCTTTCACAGGCTGCTACAACCCCATCTGACACCCCAGGTGCCTCAGGATGCTCCTCCAGCAATATCTCCCAGTAAGCATAGGGGGAGGGGCACGCATGTCCCTCCAGAACACAACACAGAGCTGGCAATTTTATCAAAGGGCCGCTCTTCCTCCCCTAATAGGAATGTCAGCACCACAAAAATGGCCAAAGGACACTGCTATGGGTAAAAGGGGGGCAGAGGGCACTGTTATGGGGGGAAGGGGGGGGGCAAAGGAACTTGCTATGGGGGGGGGGGCAGAGGACATATCTGTGGGCAGGCTCAACACCAGCATATGGCTGCTTATGCCAGGGTGGGGAAATCAGATTTTTAAAATACCTGTTTTCCAACAATCCACTGTATTTTCCTCCTGCAGCAGGTACAAGTCAGCCTCTCCTTTTCTTCCTCCCACCGGAATTCAGCTGCAGGAAGAGAATTCAAGAAACTGGTTCCAGTATATGCAAGAAGCCCCCCCCCCCCCGCTGCCACTCCTGTCCTTGTTCCTCGGGCTGTTGCTCAAGCCCCGGTGTGCTCCCCTTTCACCACTGCTCTACTGACACAGTTCACTGTCCTACCCTGTCCACTGCTCTACTCACTGACATTGCTTTTAAGGTAGGCTAAGTTTATATTTTTTTACAGTGACATTTGTTTTATTATATATTTAGACATTTTTCTTGCTATTTGGTTAGGCTTTGCTAGTGAATAAAAAAAGGGGGGACTGAACCCCGTGATCTTTGATCTCTTTCATGTTGTTCTTGTAGATCTTCACCTCTTAAAGGTTGCCTACCCCTGCTCTAAACCATTAAAAAAGCAGAGAGTTTCAGCTTCCACCAAATGTAATAGATATAAATACGAGGTGGTATCAAAAAGTTTTAAGACTAGTTTTGTAACACGCCAACAGATGGCAGCACAAGGTAGCATACACAGTTACAGGGAGCACCACCCTTTTTAAATCAGTGTGCCATAAGACATTGTCTGCATTGGGAGCTGTGCAACTGGTGCTATTCTGACCAAGTGCATTACCACATCTGCTATTTCATCATGGACAGCAATTTAGAACAAAGAACAAACGTGAAATTCTGCATGAAACAGGGCAAATCTGCCACAGAGACATTTGACACGTTACAAAACTAGTCCAAAAGCTTTTTGATATCACCTTGTATATAACAAGTGCTGAGCTCACAGACCCAAAACTAAAATTATAAAATTAAATACCGTAGTAGTGAAAAATAATCCTATGAAATCACCAAGATCTTACCCCCAATGTCTCCCATCCAAGTACTAGCCAGGCCCAACCCAAGTTCATGGTGGTGTGGCCATACACCTTATCCACAATGGGCCAGATTCAGGTAGATGCGCGCATATTTTTGCCAGCGTATCGCAGCGCATATACGTTGCGCTGACGCAAACTAGTGAGAGAAGTACAGTATTCACCAAGTGCATGTCCGTTACTTTGCGCCGGAGTAACGAAAATGCGCTGGCGCAACCCGACGCAAGTGGAAGTGGGTGTGATCATATGTAAATGATGGGCGGAGCCCAGCGCAGAGGCTTACGTTCAGCGCATCATCCACGGAGCATGCGCAGTAAGTGAGGCTCCACTCGCCCCCCTGTGCGCATGCTCACAACTTCCGTCGGCACCACTTCACGGGAAACGTCAGCGCAATGTGTTCCGTTGCGCATATAAAAGCGCCAGCGGAAGCGCCATTCCGGCGCAAAAGTATATCCGGTTCCCCCCACCCCAGGGAAGTTACTTTTGTTCTGTAATGGCTGCTCCCGTTCCCCCCAAAGAGAGGAGAAACCTCAATTTTAATGCCCAGGAGGTCTCTGTTGTAATATCGGCTATGGATACCTACAACGATGTCCTCCATGGCAGGAAAAGTAGAAAGACAACCCGGGATAGGAAGCAGGCCATCCTGGAAAGCATTGCTGGCAGGGTCAATGCCCTGGGCTACTCCACCCAGGCTGCTGCCGATATTGGCAAGAAAATCAATGATTTACGGCGCAAAGTCCGGGGCAAGGTGGCCACCATTAGGAGGCATGAGAGGGGCACGGGGGGTGGACCCCCATGTGCGGTCAGCCTGACCACGGAGGAGGAGGTGGTCGCCCGCTGCCTGGAGAGGGAGCAGTTGGAGGGGGTCCCGGGATATGATTCTGTGGAGGAAGGCTCCAGGACAGGTAAGTGATTTTTACCCCCTTTTTGGTGTGTTGCATGTGGGGGGGGTACATGTGCCAAGTGTGTGGGACCACCCAACATGTGTCTGCTTTGTGTCATCCACAGATGATGGAGCTGGGCCATCATCTGTCGGCGGCCAGTCCACCCCAACCCCCCAACGACATCCTGAGCCCGACCCCCTGGGTGGTGAAGACACAGAGATGGAGGGGAGTGCCCACACCTCACCTGCAGAGGTGGTTGAGGAGGAGCCTGTTGTGGCAGAGCAGGACTTTATTTTATTGTTGGAGGAGTCCTCCCCTTCGGCAGGGCCCTCTCTAATCCCCTCCGCCATCCTAGTAAGCCCCTCAAGGGCAAATCCATCCCCCTGGGGACAACCATCTCCTGGCCCCAGGAAGGCCACCCGGAAGACCAGGGGGGTGTCTGATCTGGTCCAGGACCAGGTGGCGAGGGACCACGCCAGGCAGACCCAGCAAATGGGGGACATAGTTGGGCACCTGGACCGAGTGGCTGACAACCTGTGCTCCGTGGCCCAGATATCCAATGCAGTGCAGGATGTCAGCTGCAACTGCGCTGCAGTGGTGACCAGTCTGGGGGAGGTGCAGGCTGATATTAGGCACCTCACTGAAGCCATCCAGGCAAACACTGCTGCCATCCGGGACCAGGGGAGGCAGAGTCAGCGGGCCCAGCATTACCAGGTCACCCGGCAGCTCAGGATGCAGGCCCAGACAAACTCATACCTCGGCCGGATAGCCATGGCCTTGGAGGGCATGAAGGCCACACCTGCCAGGAGTGGCCCACCCGGGGATCAGCCACCTCCAGATGCCCCCCCCACCCCCACCCACTCCCTCCAGGCAGCTGAGGAGCCAGAGAGGGGCCACCAGAAGGAGCCCCCGTCATCCCAGATGATGTTTTTTATTTATTTATTTTTTACATTAATGCTCAGGTTGAGCTTTTTATTTGCTTTGTTATTTTGCTCAGGTTATGAGCTTTTTATTTTCTTTGTTATTTTGCTCAGGTTATGAGCTATTTATTTTCTTTGTTATTTTGCTCAAGTTATGACCTTTTTATTTTCTTTGTTATTTTGCTCAGGTTATGAGCTTTATTTGTTTTTGTTTATTTTTTGCTCAGGTTATGAGCTTTTTATTTTTATTGATATTGCACACGTTGTAGTGTGAATGGTGTGTGAATGTGAGGGGGTGGCACTCCTGCCAGTAAGGGGTGTCACCCTCGGCCGTGGTGGAGAAGTTATCCCCACGGCTGTGTGAATGACGTATGAATGGACAGCGACATCATTGGGGCCTTGACACCGGCGTTGCTGCTCCCAAGTCCTGCATGTTGGACTTGGGCTAATCCAATGCGATGTGGTGTGTGTGATCTAGGGACATCAGTGGTGTGCATGCGTGCATTGTCCGTGTGATCAATGTTTTTGTTTAGTGTCCAAAGATGCCTACGGCGAGGGACCCTTCTGACTGCTCTTCCATCAGCTGACTGGGGCTCCTCTGGCAGGGGGGAGCTGTCTGGTTGGGGGGTCAGGTCATCACGTATGTCAATCTGCAGGCCCTTTCTCATGGCAAAGTTGTGCAGAATGCAACATGCACCGATGATCTGACACACGAAGGTAGGGGAATACAATAGGGCCCCCCAGACTTATCCAGGCAGCGGAAACGGGACTTCAGGAGCCCAAATGTTTGCTCCACCACTGCCCGGGTTTTGATGTGTGCTTCATTGTATCTTCTCTCTCCTCTGGTTTGGGGGTTCCGGAAAGGAGTCATTAGATGGGGTCCCAGTGCATATGCAGAGTCACCTGTAAGGGAAAAGACAGGAGGATGTTAGTCATGCATGTGTCCCTTGTGATGTGTGCATCATGGGGGGGGGGGCAGTCATGCTTGCCACCCATGTCACTCACCAACCAGCCATACATGTTCTGTTCGAATTCCATTGGGATGGGGCTCTGATTGTATATGAAGCTGTCATGGCTGGATCCGGGGTGTTTGGCACGGACGTGCCATATGAGGCGTTGGGCATCGGCTATCACCTGTACGTTGATGGAATGCCAATGCTTCCGATTGCGGTATATGTGCTCTGTGGCACTGGGGGGCTGGAGTGCCACATGTGTGCAATCAATGGCCCCCACGGTGCGTGGGAATCTGGCAATGCTGTAGAAATCCTGCATTGCCTTCAGCCGCAGCTCCTCAGTGGTGGGTCTGATGAAGTGGTGGGACATGTGTCTGAGGATTGCGGGGACAACCTGGTGCACACATCTGCTCATGGAGGACTGTGACATCCCAGCCACCACTAGTGTTGCTCACGAATATTCGCATTGCGAATATTCGTTACGAATATTGCATATTCGAGTATTCGCGAATAAATCGAATATTGCGGTGAATATTCGCTATTGCGAATATTCGTATTTTTTCAAATTTATTTTTAAAACAGATCACATCCTAGTGATCTCCATCGACGTCTAAAAGCATTGCTGGTATGATTAGAGACCCTGGGCCGAGTAGCTGAGGCGATCCTTTTATGTTGCCGAATATTCGCAATGCGAATATTCGTATTACGAATATTCGCGAATACTTTCTCTGCCCTTCTGTGTTTTGTGTATAAAAAAAAAAAAAAATAGCTTTAGTTTAATCATATAAGTTTGTGTAAGTAGAGTTAGTGTTTAGTGCATATTAGTTTAGTAGTCCAGGAAATGATCTCCGTTTTCGCGTGTTGACGAGAATTTCGCAATCAATTTCGCATTCGCATTAGCGAAATTTCGCCAATTTTTTTTCTTTTTATAAAATATCACGAATATTCGATATTAACGAATATTTCGCGAATATTCTTCTATATATTCGTGAAATATCGCGAAATCGAATATGGCATATTCCGCTCATCACTAGCCACCACTCCACTTGTACGCTGGAATGATCCACTTTTAGGAAATGAAGTGTTGCCAGGACCTTCACCAGTGGCTGCACTGCTTGTGAGCGGTGTGTTGGGCTGGTGATGTCATCCTGCAGGGTTGTGGTTAGTTCAAGTATTGCATCAGGGCTGAATCTGAAGAGGCGATACACCTCCTCATCCCCCATGCCAAAGAGGCTCATGCGCGTGCGGTATATCCTCTCACGTGCCCGCCTCCTCCGTACCGGGGGACCCATCAGTAGTGCTAGGACCGCGACTGCCCCTGGCATGTTGGCACACAGAGGTGTTGTCCTTGCAAGTGTGGTTGTT
Organism: Rana kukunoris; assembly: GCA_029574335.1. Lineage (NCBI taxonomy): Eukaryota > Metazoa > Chordata > Amphibia > Anura > Ranidae > Rana > Rana kukunoris. The sequence continues at coordinate 130,272,721 of CM056050.1, read as the reverse complement.
CAGCTTGCTATTTTCGTCGCTAACGCTGCTGCTGTAGCTGCTCTCCTGCTGACCTGTGGCCGTCTGGAGTAAAGATAAAGCAGCTATTTGTAGGAATAACTTTGCACTAGCCGTTCCACATACGCACGGCGCATGTAGCCAGCGTCTGGTGCTAATCCGTTCGCGAATCGGGAAATCTCCCTCATTTGCATATTTGAATGGGAAATCAATAGGCGCGACGGATGCGACAAGCGAAAATATGCGCTTACGATACTCTGGCGAAGGAGCGTTAAGCCGGTCGGAGAAAGCCCGTTTTCTGTCGCATTTAGTTTGGTGGGTACGGCCGCGTAGATACAACGGCGCATCTTTACAGTTACGCGGCGCATATCGATATACTCCAGCGCAAGTCTTTCTGAATCTGGCCCAATGTCTATTGTTAACAGAAATATGTGTAACCAAAATGCTTTACATAAACCGTGATATTGTGGTAATATATAAATCAACAAAGTGCTTAAATCCAGGAATTCATATAGAGCAGGGGTCAGCAACCTTTTTCCACTTCAGGGCCGGATTCAATGTTGTGAATGCATTGAAGGCCACATGTACCTGCTAATAAATGAAGATAATAATCTGGACTCCTTTACATTACACAGCCCTGTACCTCTGCACCCCTTTACATTACACAGCCCCCCCTACATATTACACAGCCCCCCTGCACATCACACAGCCCCCCATAGTATGCTTTAAAATTGCACACACTCGTGGAATAGTGACAAACTACAGTACTTCTCCATAGGCATAGGCAAATATTGAAAAATCTCTACAGATTACCAGTTTAGAGTTGCAAAGAAGGTCTTGTGCTAGAATTATTGCTCTTGCTCTAACGATCGTGGTGATACCTCACATTTACATTTACGGTCGCGACTTACGTATGGGTTGGCTTTTGCGTGTGAGCATGGAGGGATGGGGCACTTTTTTTTTTCTTTATTTCATTTCATTTTTTTCATATTTACACTGTCCCTTTTAAAATAAAAATTCTAATCACTTTTATTGTAATAGGCAGTGACAGGTACTATTTTATCTATAAGACACCAAATCCCTCCTTTGCACTTTAAAGCATTCAAAACGCCAAGTTTGGCTGTTTTAAATGCTGTAATTTTATTTAATTTGGTGCCTTTAAAGTGGTTGTAAACCCAAAGAAAAAAAACAACTCTGCAAGACAAAGGCATACTGAGCTAGTATGCATAGCATACTAGCTCATTATGTATTACTTACCTCAGATCGAAGCCCCTGCATCGGTCCATGTCTCCCCCTCCGGCATCTCACCCAGGGCTTACTTCCGGGTATCGCGGCTCCGGAGCTGTGATTGGCCAGAGCCGCGATGATGTCACTCCCGCGCATGCATGTGGGAGCCGCCGGTAACGGCACACGGACTGAAGCAACGGCACATAGGTGCCATTGCTTCAGTTTGCCCCAGTGTGCATGTGTCGATGACATCGGTACATGCAGGGGACAGGGGATATCTCCTAAATCGTGCAGGTTTAGGAGATATACTTAGTAGCGACAGGTAAGCCTTAATATGGGATTACCTGTAGCATAAAGTGGTTGTAAAGGGTTTACAATCACTTTGAGTCTTCTGTAAACCGGAAGTGATGTCATGACATTGCCTCCGGGATACTAGAGCAGAGACCTAAACGAAGCTGATTGCGCCTTTGCTCGGGTCTCCGTCCAGCTGGCAGACGTAGCGGCTGGTTTCTTGGGTCATCTGGTGGGACGGGATAGCTGGGCGAGCTGCAGAAGGCGGCAGGAGAGTTGGGGGCGTCCACTCCCACTGCTTGGAATAACAGCTGATCAGCATCTTAGCAGCATCGATTGTTATCTCAAGAAATCCGACCAGGGTTAAAATGTCCACGGGCTAGGTGCACGTGAATTCATCACGTGCACTGATGGGCTGGACATTTATCGGCGGCAGGCAACCTCTCAAGCCTCCACTCATCCACAGAGATACCAGAAGTTTTACTGTCAGTAGTCAGCTCAAAGTCAGCTCACAGTACATTAGCATGATGGTCAGTGTGAAGAATGCTCCTTACATTGGCGATCATTGGGAAGAATCCCCCTTACAGATTATTGGTTTCAGTGATTACTTATCTAAGAGGCAGGAATTGCTCATTGCTAAAAAGAACTCAGTTGGAGGAATAGTGCCCGATCATTGGTGCCATTGGGAGAAATAGTGCCCCATTGTTGATGTCAGCGGAAGGAATGGTGCCTTGTATCAGTGCGAGGAAACGTGCCCCAAGGGCCAGATAAAGGCAAGCAAATGTCTGCATCTGTTTCTCAGGCCTCAGTTTGGAGACCACTGCCTTAGAGGAACTTTAGGGTTCCACAGAACACTGGTTGAGAAAAGCTGGTCTTGGGTATTAACATACTTGAAAGAACTATCTATGCTGATTGTAATTTTTACTTTTTCATACTTGAAATGAAAACATCAGAGGCAAAATCTAATTGGCTTCTACAAGCAAAACTGTGGGAGCCCAGTACACAAAACAAAAGTATTCTCTTTGAAATTTTTACTAAGGACAGTCACAAAAACTATTATGACAAAAAAATCATGTCAATTGGAGATGCTTATATAATTCCTGAAAAAGTGAGTGGCATAAAACAGGTCCTGTTCCCTTGGCCTAGACCATGTTCAGGCCCCATAATTATTCTGCAGAGGAGCATAGACATTTATAGATAAATCACTGTTGATTCTTAGGCCACGTACACACGATCAAATCTGTCTGCTGGAAACGGTCTGCCAGACCGTTTCAGCAGACAGATTCGATCGTGTGTACGGGCAAACAGGCGGATTTGGCCACCCGACGGATAGTTAGTACGCTAACCAGCAGACATATCTGCTCGCATACGCGTCAAATGGTTTCGACGCATGCGCAGAAGTGTTTAACTTCCTGGTGCAGTGACGTGGCGGCGTCAACTTCACCGCCACGTCAGCGCGCTGTCTGCCGGTGGGGATTTTGGTTTGATCGTGTGTACACGATCAAACCAATACATCCCAGCAGACAGATTTGTTCAAATCGGTCTGTCCGACCGATTTGAACAAATCTATTTGCTCGTGTGTACAAGGCCTCAAAGGAACACTAAAGTCAGGAATATTTTTTTTTTAAATAACAAACATGTTATACTTACCTCCACTGTGCAGCTCGTTTTGTCCTGGAAAGCTGTCTTCTGGGGCCCCTCGGCGGCTGTCTCGGCTCCTCCTCGCAAAAGCTTTCTACCTTCATGCGAGGGAGCTCACACGGTGGAAAGCTTTTGCAGAGCACGCTCTCCTGATACAGCGGCGGCCATAGCCGCCGACTGTATCACTCGTCCCCGCCCCCCGGCGCGCCGCGTCATCCGCTGTGATTGACAGCAGCGCTGCTATCAATCCGCCCAGCCTAGCCAATCAACGGCTAGGCTGGGAACCGAACAGGATGACATTGACGCGCCCGGCAATTTTGAACGGTCAGGTAAGTAAAACGGGGGCTCCGGGGGGGGGGGGGCTTTGCTGTCAGATGTTTTTTTACCTTAATGCATAGGATGCATTAAGGTAAAAAAACTTTTACCTTTACAACCCCTTTAAGCGACGTACACATGACCATTTTTCATCTCATGGAAAAACGTTTTTCTCGATGTGATTCTTGTCAAGCCTCCCTTGCATACACACGATCGTGAAAAAAAATGCTCGAGCAAAGTGCGGTGACGTACAACACGTACGACAGCACTATAAAGGGGAAGTTGCATTCGAAAAGCGCCAACCTTTGGGCTGATTATGCAAATTTCCCTTCTCATAACTTGCTTCTGAGCATGCGCATTTTTTCCCCGTCGTTAAAGCGTACACACGACCGTTTTTCACGAAGAGAAAATCGGCGACGTGAAAAACAACGAGAAAAAAATAGAGCATGTTCTAAATTTTTAATGCCCATTTTTCTCGTCGAGAAAAATGCTCTGGAGCCTACACACGTTCAAATCTACTTAGCAGAAAAAGAGCCCCTGAACGCTGCTGTAAGACGTGTGAATGACCAACCTTCTGCCTAAATGTTCCAGAAAAATAAAAATGTACTTTTTAGTTGATAGTTATATGAAAGAAATGATACAGTTCTTCTTTGTAATATATTACACCCTTCCTTGTAAAAGACCCAGTTTAATCTTAATTATAATGCCACAGAGCGGCTGGTACATAAAAATACTTATTTCATTTTCTAAGTCACTAGAGAATAGTGAGGCAATCAGACGCATGTGACTCTGGAGGTGCTGATCTCCAGTACTGCTTTATAAAACCACAAATTCATGCAGTGAGAGCAATAATACAATGACTAGAGCTGACACAAGTGTATCAGGAATTGCTGTGTTAAATAATTGTGGGAGTCCGGTAGGGACGGAAGACATTGATCATTGCTGAGAAATGTGGCCATATGACGTCATTCCTCAAGCTGGACAGTGCTGGTAAGTAATATGGGGTAGATTCACAAAGCACTTGCGCCAACGTTTCTGCAGATACGCCAAAGTAAGTACAAATGTGCGCCGTCGTATCTATGCGCCAATCCCCAAAGCTTGATGCGTCGAAAAATAGGCTTCAGCCGCCCGACGTAACTTTCCTACGCCGGCGTATAGTGGGCGCATATTTACGCTGGACGCATGTGTCGCTCCCATTGATTTTCTATTCAAATATACAAATGAGGGAGATACGCCGATTCACGAACGTACTTGCGCCCGGCGCATGATTTAAGCGGTTTGCGTAAGTCCTATGTCCGGTGTAAAGTTATTCCCCATATTGGAGGCGCAACTCATGCAAAGGTATAGTACCTCTAGCATAGTGGTAGCATGCAGGGTTGGCAATGCTGATCCCTCCATAGGTTAGTAGGTTCGAATCCCCAGGGGGCTGTCCAGGACAGCTTGCCAGCATGCGCATATATCTAAATGAAGAATATCTTTTTGATTCTCTTTTATTTATACTTGGGGAGAAATAGTGCACAGCACGTTTTTTAAATTAAACAATTCTTTAAATAAAAAAAGATGGATTTTTAAACATTCTATCCCTATCATACTGGCTCCCCCATGTCATACCCCACCTGTCACCAGGAGCAGAGAACCAGGGGGGGCTCCTGAAATTGAGAAGCGGGGGGAGGGGGTTGCCGCGAATTGAGAAACGGGGGGGCCCTTTACATAAAAAAAAGAAGAAATAAAGAAAAATATATATAAAAAAAGGGGCCCTGGGGACCTCTAGGCCCTTTAATATAAAGAAAAAAATTGATATTTTTTTTTAAAAAGGGTGGTTGCCACCTGGGGCGCTGGGGACCTCTGGGCCCTTAAATATTTTTTTTAAGAAATTACACAAAAAGGGGGGTTTCCATCCGGGACCTCTGGGCCCTTTACTAAAAAAAAAACCTCTGGGCCCTTTAATAAAAAAAGAAATAAAAAAATATATATATATAAAAAAGAAATAAACATTAAAAAAAAAGGGGGGGGGGTGCCTTCCAGGGCCCTGGGGACCACTGGGCACTTTAATAATAAATATATATATATAAACAAAAATAAAAAAATAAACATTCTGAGCCCTTTAATAAATATATATAAATATATATAAAAAAAATTGGCCCTTTAATAAAAAATTATATAAAAATATATTAAAAAATATATTTTTTTAATAAAAAATAAATAAAAAAAGAGGAGGTTGCCATCTGGGGCCCTGGGGGGTTCCGGGCCCCTGGGGACCTCGGATCCCTAAAAAAAAATTATTTTTATTTTATTTTTTAGGTGTACTGCCTGTACCCCCCTGATGGCGGCCCTGGATCCGGGATTAGGGGACGGCTGTTCGTTTCTGTCCGCCCCCTCGCGATCGTTCCCAGCGAATCCGCTCCCCCCCTCTGCCCGCCCTTTGCCTGTGTAATGTAATGTAAACACAGGCAGAGGAAGTGATGTCACCTCTCCTCTCGGCGGCATTTTCGTTCCGGCGAGAGGAGAGAAGACATCACAAGTGAGTTGCACAACACTACACTGACACCAGTACACATAGGCACACTTAACCCCTTCAGATCACCCCCCCCCCCACAGACCCCTATCACAGTGTCACTAATAGCAGTGATCATATATTTACTTATCACTGCATTTAGTGTCAGTGTGACAGTTAGTGTGACAGGCAGTTAGCGTTAGGTCCAGGGTAGCCCCCTACGCCCCCTAATAAAGGTTTAACCCCTTGATCACCGCCCTTGTAACCCTTTCACCCCCTATTGCCAGTGTCACTAAGCGATCGGTTTTCTGATCGCTGTATTAGTGGCACTGTTGCCGCTAGGTAGCTATTTTTTTTTTTTTTTTGATATTGCGATTATTTTTAACTAAAGACATGTGGCTGAATACATTTTGGCCTAAATGTTTGACTAAAATTTAGTTTATTCGATTTTTCTTATAACAAAAAGTAGAAAATATAATTTTTTGTATAAGCCGAGGGGGGCATTTTCAGCACAAAAAAAAATGTGCTGAAAAACTTGGCTTATACTCGAGTATATACGGTATCCATCTTTTCAGTCAGCGGTCCTCTAAACGATAACGGTGGTCTCCAAGGAGGATTCGCGGCGAGATCATCGTTATCGGCGGCGGGAGAGGACCCCCCTCCCGCCGCTCTCCTGCGCCCTCTGTCGCTTGCCATCGGCAGCGGCAGAGGCGATCGGGTCCTTCCTTCTGCCTGGCTGGGATACGAGTGAGGGCAAGATGGTCCTCACCCATCTCCTTAGCATTGCAGGGCGGAAGCGTCTTTAAAACGTCACTTCCGCCCATGCTTCTTAAAGGGACATTTTGTTGTTGTAATTTTTTCAAATGACAATTTTTTTAGCATTTTAGTCTAAATATGAGATCTGAGGTCTTTTTGACCCCAGATCTCATATTTAAGAGGATCTGTCATGCTTCTATTACAAGGGTTTACATTCCTTGTAATAGGAATAAAAGTGACCCATTTTTTTTTTTTTGTGTAAAAATTAATAAAAAAAAAAAAAAAAAAAAAGATGCAACCTATAGAATTTTTTAAACTTCGCCTATGGAGATTTTTAAGGGTAAACGTTTGACACCATTCCACGAGCGGGTGCAATTTTGAAGAGTGACATGTTGGGTATCATTTTACTCGGCGTAGCATTATCTTTCACATTATAAAAAAAAATTCTTATTTTTTTATTCGAAAAAGTGAATTTTTTCCCCAAAAAATGCACTTGGAAGACCGCTGCGTGAATACGGTGTGACAAAAAGTATTGCAATGACCGCCATTTTATTCTCTAAGGTGTTAGAAAAAATATATAATGTTTGGGGGTTTTAAGTAATTTTCTAGCAAAAAAAAATGTTTTAATCTTGTAAACACCAAATCTGAAAAACAGGCAAGGTCCTTAAAAAAAAAAAAAATATTGCAATAAGCGTATGTAGCGCTACCCCATTCAGGAGCCGCTGATTAGATTGGGATCGGCGGATTAAGTTACCTCTGTGTGGTGTCTAGGGGTAGAGGTAGTGAGCAAAGCAGTAACGAATGTCCAACCTGTAGCTGAAGTTTTCTGAATGCTTATTTTTCTGGTCCAACACGACCAACACATGAACTTGAGGTAGATAGGAAAAGGTTGATGAAAGTAGAGTAACTTCGCAGAGTCAGGCTTGGATAGAGAAAGCAGTCCTGCTTTCAGTAATTAAGTCAATCACGTCGCCACTCCAGCCAGAGTGGGTGCAGTGCACCTGGACAGGCCTCTCACACAGACCTGGCAGCCAGAGTGTCACAGAGAAAGCTGAGAAGGAACAAGTCGCTGCCACCGACTTGGCTCTAGAAGATTAGTAGAGGCCTCTGCCATAGGTCCGGTACTTAAGAGCAATAGAGCATATCCTCTCAATCCTGACCTCTTGAGATGCGGAACCCTCAGTAAGTCACTGAGGTTCCTCAGTCACTTCAGTGTCTCTGAGCCATGAGGGCCCAGAGACGGGAACTCCGTGTGGCACGGGCCCCAGCCAGGTAGGCCATAGTGGTGGGGCCTGTGATGTGCGCACACCCTGAAGGTGGGTGCTGCACCTGGAACCAGGAACCCACGAAGAACCCCGAAAAATAGGGTCTGTCACAGATATACCCTCCCCCAGCATGCCCTGCGAGGGAAACGCTCCTTCAATTGGCTGCTGGGGAAAAGTTCTGCCTGAACCCCCCTGGCGCCACCTGCCGCCCAGAGATGGGACCACATCTCTGGAGCGCAGAATGACCCACAGGACAATTCAGGGCTGACAGCCGCCGAACCTAAACAAAGCAATCTGAGTGAGAGCAAGTTAGTCTCTCACCCTACTAACTTTAGCGTAGTGCCCTTTCTGAAAGTAAGGGGGCGCTACACGAATATTGATTGGTTTGCGCAAAAGTTATATTGTCTACAAAATAGGGGATAGATATATGGCAGTAATGGCAGTGATCAGTGATTTTTATCATGACTGAAACATTGCAGCAGACAAATCAGACACTTTTGACACTTTTTTGGGACCATTGACATTTATACAACGATCAGAGCTAAAAATAGCCACAGATTACTGTATAAATGTCACTGGCAGTAAAGGGATTAACACTAGGGGGTGATCAAGGGGGTTAACTGTGTTCCCTAGGTGTGTTCTAACTGTGGGGGAGGGGGGTGGGACTGACTAGGTGTTCCTATTTAGTAGGATCACACAATCTGTCTCCTCTCTCCTGAGAGAACCGGGATTTGCACGTTTACACACACAGATCCCGGTTCTCGCTCTGTCACGAGCAATCGCGGATGCCCAGCGATCATCACTGGGCACGCTCATTGTCCCAGGGGGACAAGCTGCGGGAGCCTGCCTGCTAAAGCGTCTTAAAAAGCCAATGTACAGCTACAACAGCTCGCGCAGTAGTGCCAACCTGCCACAGTATAACTGTGGTGGCTGGTTGGGAAGGGGTTAAGCTTTGCCAAAAAAAAACTGAAAGCTAATTGGTTTCTATGCAGTGCTGCACCAGATTTTGCACTCTCTAGTTTTAGTAAAAAATCCCCAAATGTCTTTTGACACACACTCACCAATGCCTGGGACTGGGTGAGGACCCTGCACGCTCCCAACACAGTTATCAGAAAGCTCTCCATCTCTACTTGTGAGCTTTCTGATCATGTGACCGCTGTAACAGCCAATCACAGTGGTCCTATGATTGGAAACCCTGCCCCGCCTCCCAGCATCTGAAACCTTTTAAAAGGCCCGGGAGAAAAAAAAAATCATATCAAATATGTACCCTAATTTTCCTTTCCAGATAGACTCCATTGCAGCATACGTGTGGGTTAGCTCCACCTCCACTCCTCCCCTGTAGGACCTCTCTCCCATAAATCTTTTCTCCAAGTCAGCGGCCGTGTTCTGTAACTAGCCTACTCCAGACATTTGGGAGGGAACTCCTGCTGCCATGGAGTCTATCAGGAAAGGAAAAATATGATAAGTATTTGATAGGGTATTTTCAGTTTTCCTGACAGACTCCGTGGCAGCATACGTGTGGGAAATAACTCGCCGTACACACCCGGGTGGGAGAAATGTTGAGCAAAGAAAGTTTAACACAGTCAACCGACAGTACTTGTAAACCTAAATTAACTGAAGATAGGGCAGTTCAACACAGTAATGGGACACAAACGTGTTCATAGTCGACCAGAAAGCCACCCTGCATATTTCTTTGGGAGCTATGTAACGCAAAGCTGCCCAAGATGTAGACCCACTCCTGTTATAGTGAGCAGACACTACCTCCAAAGGAGCTAAGCCCTCTGTGAGCCTGTTGGACAGTGGCGGCTGGTGCTCAAAATTTTTAATGGCGGCTGGTGCTCGAAATTTTTGGGGGGGCGCAAACGGGGGGCGCAATTATAACGGAATAATTGCAGCCTCACTGTGCCCAGCACATGCAGCCACTGTGCCATCAAATGCAGCCACTGTGCCATCAAATGCAGCCACTGTGCCCATCAATTGTCACCACTGTGCCATGCCATCAAATGCAGCAACTGTGCCATCAATTGTTACCACTGTGCCATGCCATCAAATGCAGTCAAATGCAGTCACTCTGCTATCAATTGTCACCACTGTGCCATGCCATCAAACACAGCAACTGTGCCATCAATTGTCACCACTGTGCCATGCAACACAGCAACTGTGCCATCAATTGTCACCACTGTGCCATGCCATCAAATGCAGTCAATGTGCCATCAATTGTTACCACTGTGCCATGCCATCAAATGCAGTCACTGTGCTTTAATTGTCACCACTGTGCCCCATGATGCCACTGTGCCCATTGTCACCACTGTACCCCATGATGCCACTGTGCCCATTGTCACTACTGTGCCCCATGATGCCACTGTTCCCATTGTCATCACTGTGCCCCATGATGCCACTGTGCCCATTGTCACCACTGTGCCCCATGCCACTGTGCTCATTGTCGCCTCTGTGCCCTTTGTCACCACTGTGCCCCATGATGCCACTGTGCCCCATGATGCCCCTTTCCCTGTAAAAAGCACTTACCTGAAGCTTTCATGTCCTCCCTCGATGTCTTCTGCCGCCGTGGTGAAGCTTCAGCCAATCAGGTTCCTCATAACCAGAATCCGGGAACCTGATTGGCTGAAACGGCCGCATTCCGAGTGTAGACATCCGAGAGCCGGAGGGCTGTACTTGGAAAGCCTATTAGAGCCAGCAGCTCTGATAGACAGTTCCCCTCAGCCAATCAGCTGCCGCCATTCAGATAACCGGCGCCCAAACGTCCGGATATATGAATAGACCAGCGGCAGCTGGCAACAATGATAACACGCATTCAATGCATTGAATGTGTATTATTTGCAATAGGGGGTGATGCTGCAGCGCCCTCTATTGACTGCCGCCAGAACTGCAGGTAAAACTAAAAATTACATTTTAGCAAAATAAAATGTCTTAAAGGGCCCGTTTTTTTTTTTTTTTACTATAGGAGGGGGGTGGTGGCGCCCGGGCGCCCCTATGGACGGGCCGCCATTGCGTGTTGGATGACCTAGGCAATCCGTGTTTGATGCGATGCACTGTAAGTAAAGACAGCATAAACCATTTCTTGGCTCCCACGAAGACTGATGCACCCTTGGGAATTGAGTCAAGCATAGATAACCGCACCGGTCAACTGGAAAGAACGTAAGGAAGTTCTCCATGGCCAGTGAACCAATCTCTAAGGCTTTATATGCCAACGTGATAATTAACTGGGAAAAGGCAAACTTGAAATAGAGGCCTCTAACAGAGACAGCCCTAGAACACTCGGCTCCAATTTCCAAGGAGACGTCATTGGAAAACCTCTGCTTACTCCGAAGTCTGAGCCTAGATGCTTCCTTGAAGAATTTTTGGACAGCTGACACTTTAGCCACCAGATCTAATGTTTGAATAGCTGGAGTGTATAATTGTTTTTTATGTACACTTTAAATTCTTTATACCACAGACAATTGCCCTCACCTAACAGCACAGGACACTGCACAGGACACAGGGGATGTGCTACTGACGGCTTGGTGCCGAGCTGTTCTGGCTGGGGGTTAGTCAGTGTGCTCACCCCCTCCCTTGGGAATACATCCCTGTGTTTACAGAGTCTCCCCACAGGGATGTAGTCCCAAGGGAGGGGGCGAGCATGCTGACTAACCCCCAGCCAGAACGGCTCAGATGATGGGGGCAAGCTTACTGAGGAGGAACAGGAAGTGAGAAATTCAGATAAAGAAAAAAAACATTTAGAAGGGAAATCGAAGGAAAAGGTAAGTGAACCAACAATGCACTAGTTTAAAGGAACCCATTTAGAAAATAAAAAACAAACCTTTACAACCCCTTTAAGGAAGTATTTGGTATAGGTACTGCTGTAGGCACTGTGGTTTGAGGCTGGGCAGTCAGCAGTGGGTGTTAGTGGAGGAGGTGCAGGTCATCTCTGTCTGACTTTTTCCATCGGAAATTCCGATCGTGTGTGCGGGGCATAAAAATATATAATCATGCCAATAGTACAGCAGAAAACATATAGCACAGTGAGGAAGGTTTGTGGTCCAGGATGATAGGACAGTCAAAATTAGAAGCAGCGACCCCCCCTCCCCCCCTGGTTGGGGAATGCTGGCCGCCCGTATACTGGAAGCAGTGTGGCTGCTTTATGGGGGCACTAGACTAATCTATCCCTCAGCCCAGTCCGCCCCATAAGACTGATGCTACACTTAAGCCTCGTACACACGATCGTATATCTGATGGAACCTAATCCAATGGATTTTTTTCGTTGGATATCCAATGAAGCTGAGTTTCATCAGTCTTGCCTACACACCATCAATCAAAAATCCAACCGTGCCAAAACGCGGTGACGTAAAACACTACGACGTGCTGAAAAAAAATGAAAAAATAAAATAAAGGTCTGGTGTGACCCTGCTAACACCTCCATCCCTATTAGTACACAAAAAGACAAAAGGGGGCAGCCCTGGGACTTTGGATGAAGTGAGAGAGGTTTAGCCAATGTTCACAACCAACAATGAGACAAAATCTATTTATTATTTTCAAAGTGTTATGTAACGAACTGGCAACAAAAATGATTGCGAGTTACCCGGCATAATAGCCAATGTACACAGCACAAATGTAAAGTAAATATATAAAGATTTATTACAATTGTTATACATCAATGAGCAACAGTAAAACTTGAAAGTTGCAGGGCACATATACAATAAACAAATAAAATGTACATACATATAAACAGAAGTATGTAGACATAATACAGACTGTAGACATCAATAATATCCAGCATGTACAGGCATAAAACAAGCATCCATAAAGCCCTACTAGTTTTGCGAGACCCTGCTCGCTTCTTCAGGGGCGGATTCATGAATGTTGTATCCATGGGCTGAAATGAATTGCCAAATGCTGGATATCAGGATAACGGCCGTGTAGTGCATCCAGTTCGGGAGCTGAGGAGACGGAGCAAACAAAAGCCACAACAGGGGAACATCCGGAGGATCAGCATGGTCTGGATGAAGGTATTTTTGACTGCAGTCTCCACTAAGTCCCTTGTGATCATGTCTAGATAGTATCTCAGTTTGTTCTTAAAGATTTGACTGCTCTATCCAACCATCAAGTTGTGAAACAAAGTTCCAGCCGTGCTGAACGTCCAAGATATGCCCACAAGGGCCCGAAGGCTCCGCCCCCAGCGTCATGTACGGGCGGTGACGCATAGGCATCAGTGAGACGTCCACCGCCAAAGGGGGTGCCCATGGATACAACAGCCCATTTCAGCCCATGGTTACAACATTCATGCATCCGCCCCTGAAGAAGCGAGCAGGGTCTCGCAAAAACTAGTAGGGCTTTATGGATGCTTGTTTTATGCCTGTACATGCTGGATATTATTGATGTCTGTATTAGGTCTACATACTTCTGTTTATATGTATGTACATCTTATTTGTTTATTGTATATGTGCATCCACTGGCCCTGCAACTTTCAAGTTTTAGGCTCCATGCACGCTGAAGCTGATAAATGCTATAAAAAAAACGCCAGTAGTTTTGCAGGGAGCCTTTCAACGTTTTTTAGCGTTTTTGCAATAGCTTTAATCAGCATTTTTTAGTGTAGCTTTTATCAGCTTTTTTTTTAATGGATAAAAAAATGCTAAAAAACGCTGACGCCAGCGTTTGAACGTTTTTAAGCGTTTTTCAGCGTTTTGCGTTTTTTTGCGTTTCCCCCCACCAAAAAACGGCACTTTAAATGCAATTTTCGGGCATTCAGAAAAAAGCCAATAAACTCCAAAGCTCATTAAAACTAAAAAACGCCCAGGTGTGCATGGGCACATAGGCTAACATAGAGTTCAGTTTATGGGCTTTAAAAAAAAAAAAAGCCAAAACGGCAATAAACTGAGTTTATCAGCTTCAGTGTGCATGGAGCCTTACTGTTGCTCATTGATGTATAGCAATTGTAATAAATATTTATATATTTACTTTCATTTGTGCTGTGTACATTGGCTATTATGCCGGGTAACTCACAATCATTGTTGTTGCCACTTTGTTACATAACACTTTGAAAATAATAAATTGATTTTGTCTCATTGTTGGTTGTGAACATTGGCTAAACCTCTCTCACCTCATCCAAAGTCCCAGGGCTGCCCCCTTTTGTCTTTTTGTGATGAAGAAAATTAAGTTCAATGCTCCCGAGCATGCGTCGACTTGATTCTGAGCATGCGTGGATTTTTGACTGATGGACTTTCACACAGACGATCGTTTTTTCTATCGTTTTTTTATCCATAGGAAAAATTTAAAACATGTTCTTTTTTTTTTTGACCGATGGAAAACAAAGCGGTGGGGCACACACACGATCGGTTTGTCTGATGAAAACAGTCCATTGGTCTGTTTTCATCGGACAAACCGATGTATCGTGTGTACAGGGCTTAACAGTGTAGTGGAAGCCGACGGGGATTCTTTCCGTGCTGCCCCCCTGCAAAGTGCTGCCCTAGGCCTTGTTGGTGATCACTCAAGTGCCCCTGAAGATGGCATATACTCTAGAAGACTAAATAAGCTAATATGGCATTGATGCATCAAAGCAAACTAGCTAGATATGGAAATTTAAAGGAACCAACGTCAGTATGTAACAAGTTTCTTCACTTGTCACTTATGCTACAGCAATCACAACACGGTGATATGGGTTGATAATTGCATACAACATGCCTTTAATATGGATATCTATTCACACCACTAAGTATGTTGAAGAAATAAATCCATGCTGCATGAGAAGTTAGCTCGAGCTCAGCAGTGCCAGTAAAGAAAAGCAATGGTCATTACCGGCTAATTGGGACTGTGACTTCATTGAATTGCAGCATCCCGATATCTCTCAATGCATCTTTGCTATACTAACCACTAAGCTTCTGACCGTTGCTTTTCTTTACTGGCACTGCTGACTGTCGAGCTAACTTCTCATGCAGAACGGATTTATTCATTCAACCAATTCAATGGTGTGAATGGATATCTAAAGGCATGTTGTATGCAATTATCAACCCATATCACCTTTAGTGATCGCTCTAACATAAGTGATAAGTGAAGAAATGTATTTCACACAAACCTTGGTTGCTTTAAATTGCTATATCTAACTCATTTGCTTTGATGCATCTATGCCATATTAACTCATTTAGCCCTCAGGGCTGCATTTCCCATTGGGCACTGTAGGCATGTGACTACATGCGCCCTTCCTAGAGGGGCACCTGTCTGTATTTCCATGACCAGATGGATGGGGTTGTACTTATGCCTGCCACAAGTCTGGACAGGAGAATTGTCAGCAAGAAGAGAGCTGGGAGGAGGTGTGGGCTTTCTGTGCTCTTCCTGCTCCTCCAACGCTCCTGGAACGCTCCTCCATACAGCGGAATGCACAGGATCCTCTTAGATTGGACGGTACACGGCTTGATTACCCACCCCCCTACCCACATTTCCAGGAGATGGGCAGTCTCTGGAGGAGGTAGGGGGTGGGTAATAAAGCTGTGTACTGTCCGATCTAAGAGGATCCTGTGTTATCTGCTGTATAAATGAGCACTATTATTAAGGTGACCAGATTTTTAAAATTAAATCTGGGGACATATTTTTTCTTTATTAGTAATGGCGGCAATCAGCGACTCTCTGCCCGTCGCCACCCGCCAAGTCTTACTCTCCGGGCCTCGGCTATTACTGGATGGAGAGCAGAGGAAGATCACTCCACCAGGGTAGGCAAGGAGATAGGCAGGTCGCTGGCCAGGACTTGAGCCAAGGCAGAAGAACATGCGAGCGGAATGGGCACCCGAAACTGAAGAAATATTCCCTCCACTCCGACCAGCACATGATCATCAGAAAGGAGCACAGATAATGGGAAAAATACAACCCCCCTATGCTAGTAGGCACAGCGGAGCGGGGGTGTGTAATTCTATTTTTTTTATTTTAATTCTGCACTGACTGTCTTTGAAATTGCCCCTGCACCCTATTAAATCCAATCTGGGGACAAAACCAGGGACAGACTTGGTCCGGGGACAGTGTCCTCAATCCGGGGACTGTCCCCTGAAACTGGGGATGTCTGGTCACCCTACTGTTATCCCAGCTCTCTCCTTGCTGACACTTCTCCTATCCGGACATGCAGCGGGTGTGGGTACAATGTTTATGGGGGGGCACAGAGAGCCCGCACCTTCAAACTACTCCTGTAAGATGGGGGGAGGGTTGTGCTGGGAAGGGTAATGGGGGAAATTGGTGCTAGAAGGAGGAATGGGGAGGGGGTATTTGTTAGGGGGGCAGAATTGGGAAATATTTCTCCTAGGAGGGGAGAATGGGGTGTGGTGGAAAGGGTAATTTAGGGGGTGGGGGAGATTTGTACTAGAAGGGGGAATTGGGGGGGATTTGTACTATGAGGGGTAATTTTGGGAGATGTATGCTAGGAGGTAGGATTTGGATGGAAAGAGGATGTGTGCTAGGAGAGGTGATTTGTGGGGGGATTTGAAATGTGGGGACGGGGAATTTATGCATTGTTGATTGAGGAGGATTTTAACTTGCAGAAGTAATTTATGCTTGGGGATGAGTGTGTTGATTAGCGCTGTTTTTTTGGGTGGGGGGGGGGGTGTGCTTCAGAATTCTCTTCCTATAGGCTCCTGAGATGTAAATCTAACCCTGGGTACATACATACCATCATCAGGGGCACTAAAAATGATCGGCTAGCAGTTACCCATCAGTGCCACCTGTCAGTGCCACTTGTCAGTGACAATCAGTGACGCCTGTCAGTGCCTAACACAGCCACCTGTCAGTGCCCATCACAGCCACCTGTCAATGACCCATCAGTGCCCATCAGTGCCGCCTATTGGTGCCTATCAGTGCTGCATATCAGTACCACCTATTGGTGCCCATCAGTGCTACAAATCAGTGCTGCCTATCAGTGCCCATCAATTCTACATATCAGTGCCCATCAGTGCCACTTTATCAGTGCCAACTCATCAGTGCCTATCAGTGGCGCCTCATCAGTGCCCATCAGTGCCACCTCATCAGTGCCCGTCAGTGAAGGGGAAAACAAAATTGTATGACAGAAACAAAAAAAATATGATTTTCCAAAAATGTGGGTCTTTTTTAGTTTGTTTAGCAGAAAATAAAAAACCCAGAGGTGATCAAATACCACCAGAAAGCTCTATTGGTGGGAAGAAAATGATAAAAAGCTTGTTTGGGTACAGTGTAGCATGACCGCGCAATTGTCATTCAAAGTGTGGCAGCGCTGAAAGCTGAAAATTGTCCAGGGCAGGAAGGGGCCTGGTATTGAAGTGGTTAAAACAGATTGCTTACTTTTATGTCTGATCTCTGGTACTAAGTGAAAATATTAATAGGTGCTTAAACCTATTATAGAAAATCTATCGTTTCAAAATCATACGACATCAACCCCTTATACACTTAATGACATATAACAATTCCAAAACATGAAAAACAGCAATAAAATGAAAGCAGCACTGAAATTGTTATTTCATTTGGGTACAGTGTTGCATGACTGTGCAATTGTCATTCAAAGTCAAAGCTGAAAATTGGCCTGGGCAGGAAGGGGGTATAAGTGCCCAGTAGGCAAGTGGTTAAAAGATTCAGCACCATGTTAGTCCTTTATATTCCTTTCTGAGCATTATTGCTCAGAATGGCCACAGGATAGATCGCCAGCACCTGTCAGGATTCATTATCACCAGAGATCACCGAAAGCACCAACACAGGAGTTAGTCATCCACCTGAGAATTTATATATACCCCTTAACCACTAGGTGACGCTGTAGGGGTTAAGTGTTCCCTGCACAGTGTTGCTTACTGTAGGGGGGATGGGCTCTGTATCACATGACACTGATCTCCGCTCCGAGGACACAAAGCCGAGATCAGTGTCATTGTCACTAGGCAGAGCAACCGCTCTATACCTCTGTGAGACGATCGCGGGGATCCCTGCAGCGATCGAGGCTGCGGGACCCGTGGTCCGACTCACGGCGGAGGCAGCAGGGTCGCGAGCAAGCCTTAATCTAGGCTTACCTGTAGGTAAAAGTCTGTAAGGGTTTACAACCACCTTAAAGGGGAAGGCGCATGGTGACCTGTAATAGGTCCAGAGTGGAAGTGAGTGCATATGAGTGAAGGTGGAGGGACACTGGAGATGGAGGGACACTGGAGATTGAAGGTGAAGGTGGAGGGACACTGGAGATGAAGGGACACTGGAGATTGAAGGTGAAGGTGGAGGAACACTGGAGATGGAGGGACACTGGAGATTGAAGGTGAAGGTGGAGGGACACTGGAGATGGAGGGACACTGGAGATTGAAGGTGAAGGTGGAGGGACACTGGAGATGGAGGGACACTGGAGATTGAAGGTGAAGGTGGAGGGCCACTGAAGATGGAGGGACACTTGAGATTGAAGGTGAAGGTGGAGGGACACTGGAGATGGAGGGACACTGGAGATTGAAGGTGAAGGTGGAGGGACACTGGAGATGGAGGGACACTGGAGATTGAAGGTGAAGGTGGAGGGACACTGGAGATGGAGGGACACTGGAGATTGAAGGTGAAGGTGGAGGGACACTGGAGATGTTTTGCGTGTTAAGCACAGTACCCACCAATTCTCTTTCACTCTAAGGAATGTATTTTGCCATGTCATATATATTTACCGTACCCGATACCGGCTTACACGCATGATATTATCTACTACTAAATGTGGCACCGTTGTAGTGTTTTCACTATGTTATTTTTCGATTCTTTATATTGTGTTGCTGTCCTTAACAAGGGATATTCATAAAGGGCCAGATTCTCATAGATTTGCCCTGGCGTAGCGTAAGCCATTTACACTACGCCGCCGCAACTTAAAGCGGATGGTTCACCTCAAAAAAATATTAAAAGCCAGCAGCAACAAATACTGCAGCTGCTGACTTTTAATATTAGGACACTTACCTGTCCTGGAGTCCAGCGGCGTCCGTAGCAGAGGATGAACGATCGCTCGTCACCCTGCTGCTCCCCCCTCCATCCACGGTGAGGGAACCAGGAAGTGAAGCGCTGCGGCTTCACTGCCCGGTTCCCTACGGCGCATGCGCGAGTCGCGCTGCGCCCGGCGATTGGCTCCCGCTGTGTGCTGGGAGCCGAGTGTTCCCAGCACACAACGGGAAAAGCCCGTCTTTTGCCCGAGACTGCGGGCCGGAAGTGGGTGCAGATACCTGTCTTTAGACAGGTATCTGCACCCCCCTCCCCCCTGAAAGGTGTCAAATGTGACGCCGGAGGGGGGAAGGGTTCCGATCAGCGGATCTTCACTTTAGGGTGGAGATCCGCTTTAACAGAGCAAGTGCCGTATTCTCCAAGCACTTACTCCGTAGTTTGCGGAGGCGTAGTGTAAATGGCCCAGCGTAAGGCGGTGTAATTCAAAGGGGGCGGCTTGTATTTAAATTAAGCGCGCCCCCGCGTCGATCGAACTGCGCATGCGCCAGCCGGGGAAAAAGCACAGTGCGCATGCTCCAGCTCACGTCGGAAAGCGTCGTTGAAACCGACGTCAAAACGACGTGATCGTCACTTACGCAATGCCCTATTCGCGAACGACTTAGTAAAACGATGTAACCGACGGAAAAATGAGACACTGACCCAACGCCATACTTAACATGGCATCCGACGGCACCCGACGCCATCCGACGGTACTGCGTAAGGTTACTCCACATATTAGCAGGGGTAACCTTACGCATACGAAAACAACGTAAGTGACGACGGGGCGGCGTAAAAGCGTTTGGGAATCTGAGTAGTAGCCTCATTTGCATAGGCAAATGAGAAAACAACGTAAAGGCCACCTAGTGGCCGGAGTTGTCATTGCATCTACGATCCGCAAGTGTAATTGTATTACACTTGTCGGATCTTCACCCGTATCTATGCCTAAGTGATTCTAGGAATCACTCGCATAGATACCCGGGGAAAAAAATGGCGATACGGCGGGGTATCTGAGATACTCAGTCGTAGCGCCTCTGAGAATCTGGCCCAAAGTATTTAGATAATTTATTTTACGCTTAGTGGAGCGCAGTACCATCACAATAACTTTTTTTACTTTTCAAATTACATTAACATTTTAAAGCTTAGGCAGGCCATACACGGAGCAAATTTCTTTCTTGTAAGCACAGGAAAAGACAGTGGGCCAGATTCTCAGAGGCGCTACGACGGAGTATCTCAGATACCCCGTCGTATCGCCGTTTTTTTTTTGGCTTGTATCTATGCGAGTGATGCTTAGCATCACTTTGGCATAGATACGCCTGAACATCCGACAAGTGTAATACCATTACACTTGCGGATCGTAGTTGTAATGACAACTCAGGCCACTAGGTGGCCTTTACGTTGTTTTCTCATTTGCCTATGCAAATGAGGCTAATACGCCGATTCCCGATTGCTTTTACGCCGCCCCGTCGTCGCGTACGTCGTTTTCGTTCGCATAAGGTTACCCCAGCTTCTATGTGGAGTAACCTTACGCAGTACCATCGGATACCGTCAGGTGCCGTCGGATGCCATGTTAAGTATGGCGTCGGGTCGGCGTCGGCTTTTTCCGTAGTCTTTTACGTCGTTTTACTAACTTGTTCGCGAATAGGGCATTGCGCAGTGACGATCACGTCGTTTTGACGTCGGTTTCAGCGGCGCTTTCCGACGTGAGCTGGAGCATGCGCACTGGGCTTTTTCCCCGGCCGGCGCATGCGCAGTTCGTTCGACGCGGGGGCGCGCTTCATTTAAATAGAAGCCGCCCCCTTTGAATTACGCGGGCTTACGCTGGGCCATTTTCGCTACGCCAACGCAAACTACGGAGCAAATGCTTAGAGAATACGGCACTTGCTCTAGTACGATGCGGCGGCGTAGTGTAAATGGCTTACGCTACGCTGCCGAATTTCTTAGAGAATCTGGCCCAGTGATTATTGATAGCAGCTATAGCAGCCACTAGCGATAATCGCAGGTAAAACCCAACATGCTGGTTGTACCCATAGGCGTGCGCATAATTCGAACCATGTATGGCCTGCCCCAGATGAGTTTCTAGTGATTAGGTTTAGGTCTATTTTAACACTGTCCTCTCACCAGGTACTTTTCACATCCGTGTATCAGAAGTTTGCATCCACTGACATATTGATTTTGCTGCCAAAATGTCACATGGAGGTGACTGGCTATTAGATAATTGATAAGATGCCTCCTCTGAATATTGGCCAGGTAATATTACTCAGTGAATTCAAATATATCATCTTGAACTTTGAGTCAGAGCTTTGATTGAAAACTGTGATTTAAAAGCTTCCATTTGCCAGGGGAATAGTTGCATTCTTTCCTTTGATCTCAAACATTGTTCACCTTTCGGATCTCGCATGGAAAAAATATCTTGATGGACTAGTCTAGGAATAGCTCTGCCAGTATCCCACAGAGACTGTTCTCCACTTAACAGAAAGAGACTGAGTGGCCAGCTGGCTGTTGACTTGAACTACCCAAGCATAGTGCAGGTCCTTCACAGAATCAGTCATAAGGAGCTAAGAATATACAGGCAGACAATTTGTGAAAACTCATTTAAACCCTTGGCTTCAAATAATATCATGGCCTCAACATTTACCAAAATCTGCATGTAAAGGCATTCTATGCCTGAAGATAAAAAACCTTCTGTGTGCTGCTCCCACCACAGACCCCCTAATACTCACCTGCGCCTTCTCAAAATTCAGCAATGTGTACGAGAACCTTAGCTGTCCCGAGTCTCTCTCTCCTAATTGGGGAGAGTCATTGGCTCCCACTGCTGTCAGTCACAGGCAATGAGGAAAGAATGAGGGGTGGGGTTAAGCCCCAGCTCTATTGGTCTACGATGCTCAGTAGCGAATCGCACAGTGCATCCATAGCAAGCAGCTGGATACTGGGGGCTCTTATCAAAGGGGAGGGGCCTGGAACACCAGTGGGGTACCCAAAAAAAAAGGAGGATCAGGGCTGCTCTTTGCAAAACCATTACACTAAGCAGGTAAGTATAAAAATGTTTTTGTTTGTTTGTTTTTTAACTCCCAAACCTTTAATATCACTTTAAGAAAGCTTTGGCGCATACACACAACACAAGTTTGGGCAAAACTGAACCCATCAAATTCAAGTGGAACTAAACCCATTTATTTAACTATTTCCCAAAACAAATTTAAGGCATTTCATTAAAGGGGTTGTAAAGGTCAGTTTTTTTATTTTCTAAATGGGTTCCTTTAAGCTAGTGCATTGTTGGTTCACTTACCTTTTCCTTTTAAATGTTTTTTTTTCTTTGTCTGAATTTCTAACTTCCTGTTCCTCCTCAGTAAGCTTGCCCCCATTATCCGAGCCGTTCTGGTGGGGGTAAGTCAGCGTGCTCGCCCCTTCCCTTGGGACTACATCCCTGCGGGGAGACGCTTTCTATGGTTTGATATGTAGGACACTGATAAAAAACCTTGAATGCCTCGTACACACGACTGGTTTTCCCGACAGGAAAACTGCTATGGGAGCATTTGGCTGGGAATCCCGGCCATGTGTATGCTCCATCGCAGTTTTTCCGTCAGGAAAAGGACAGGAAAAAACATGTTCTCTTTTTCCCGCCTGGATTCCCGGCGGTCTTTTTCCCAGCAATTTTCCTATGGGAAAAACTGTGATGGAGCATACACACTGCTGGGATTCCCGGCCAAAGCTCTTTCCACAGTTTTCCCAACGGGAAAACTTCTCGTGTGTACAGGGGGAACCGAGCATGTTCTAGGTTTTTCCCTCGGGATTCCCAGGGAACTTTTTACCACGGGAAATCCCATAAGTGTGTACTAGGCATAAATGTATAGACTGCTCCTTGCCTTAACTACCATCTCTGCTGTTGTCTA
This sequence comes from Rana kukunoris, assembly GCA_029574335.1. Taxonomy (NCBI): domain Eukaryota; kingdom Metazoa; phylum Chordata; class Amphibia; order Anura; family Ranidae; genus Rana; species Rana kukunoris. The sequence continues at coordinate 130,249,931 of CM056050.1, read as the reverse complement.
TCTGTTTTCAAATAAGTATTGTGCTGTCACCACTGGAAAGACTGAAAATATAAATTGTGGAAATCATCTGTGTTTCAGTAAGGAAAGTCATTGCAGTTTCAGTAAAGGCTTTTGCTGTGTGGACTGTTCCTTCTCTAATCTCAAAATGGAAACATCTTCTTTAAACTAACAGGTGTTGGGTGGGGATGTTACTGGGGTCTAATTGCGCAAGGCTTGACAAAGGTATGGGCTGGTGGGTAGTGCTAGATAAGCCTGGCCAGGGGCCTCCTAGGGGGTGCCTATATGTACCTCAGTGAACCTAGGGGGGCCAACCTGTGATGAGCAAGGATGGGTTAAAGAATACACATGGTCGCCTAAGACTTGGCTCTAAACATGGAGCAAATGGCTAGGGGATGACACAATATGACTGTCACGGAAGGTCCCCACATCCAGACTGAATGCTTCCGTCAGATACTGCTTCCCATAGTCTCGACATAGATACCGGATATTTTAGCGACCTTGAAACATACAACGAGACGAGACTTGTATGTGTGCTAAGTATGGAATGCTTTAATAGTGCATCTCTTGGTTTATATCTAGTTACAAGCTTGTGAGTAATCAAAGGAACAATGGAACTCTCCGCCCCCTCCTTACACAGGGGGGCTTCAAGGTAGACACTTTGGCTCCAGTCTAAAGAAGCCACATTCCTTTATCAATAGAATTCAATTAACCTTTAGAATAATACGCAATCACAGATAATCTTATCAGTAGCTAGATATTTCGGCACCGCAAAGCTTGACAAGTTCCCCTGACCATAAATGACATGCTAATTCAATACACCTGACAGGAGACTGCTAACTTGTAGTACAATACACAAAAGAGAGTCAATTAGCTGGAGAAGAGGACATTAGAATTTAGCAGTGAAAGAGTCACTCTACAATTGACCCTTTGAGCTCAGAATTAACAAATTTAGAATAGCCCTACAGATATCTCAGAATATAATGTGGATAATCCATACCTAATAATCCTATATCAGGTAGTCCAAGATATCATTCTTCCATTCATCCTATGGCCCTAGTAGTCATAGGATGATTTTAGGCATAGGAGAATCTGAGTCTGTCATAATGACTATCATGACTACTATCCTGGAGAGAGTTTAACCGATTCAGCCCCGGACCATTTTGGTGGTCAAATACCAGGCCACTTTTTGCGATTCAGCACTGCGTCGATTTAACTGACAATTGCGCGGCGGTGCAACATGGCTCCCAAACAAAATGTAAGTCCTTTTTTTCCCCACAAATAGAGCTTTCTTTTGGTGGTATTTGATCACCTCAGCGATTTTTATTTTTTGCGCTATGAACAAAAAAGAGCGACAATTTTGAAAAAAATGCAATATTTTTTTACTTTTTGCTATAATAAATATCCCCAAAAAACTATATAGAAAAAAAAGTTTTTTTTTCCACAGTTTACGCCGATACATAGTCTTCTACATTATTTTGGTAAAAGCGTTTATTGATTGGTTTGCGCAAAAGTTATAGCTTCTACAAATAGGGGACTGTTTTATGGCATTTTTATTAATATTTTTTTTTACTAGTTATGGCGGCGATCAGCGATTTTTATCGTGATTGCAACATTATGGCGGACACATCGGACACTTTTGACATCATTTTGGGACCATTGTCATTTTTACAGCGATCAGTGTCATAAAAATGCACTGATTACTGTAAAAATGACACTGGCAGTGAAGGGGTTAACCACAAGGTGGCGCTGCAGGGGTTAAGTGTTCCCTAGGGAGTGATTCTTACTGTTAGGGGGCGTGGAGATCACGGGGAGCGGTCATCAGTGACAGTGTCACTGGGCAGAATAGGGGAATACCTTGTTTACAAAGGCATTCCCCTGTTCTGCCCTTGCCGACCGCAATCGCGGGACTCCCGGAAACATCGAGTTCCCGGGACCTGCAGCCGCACTCGCGAGTCGCGAGGCACAAGGCTGGCGCCCACTGGGCAGCAGATTTAAAGGGATGTACCTGTACGCCAATCTGCCTGCCCATGCCATGTTGTCGACGTAAATAGTACTGCGGCGGGCGGCAAGTGATTACAGGGTAAGAAACATGTACCAGGTTTTAGCATTAGTTTATTCCTCCACGTTCCCATCCCTATCACTGTCTTAATAAGGGGTTGTAAAGGAAAAATATTTTTTTCATAATATGCATCCTTTACCCGCAGACATTCCTCTTTTCACTTCCTCATTGTTCGTTTTTGCTCAGAAGTTGCTCTATTTCTTCTCTGTTCTGTTCACTTCCTGCTTGTCTGATTGTTACTCACCACCATGAAAGGAGGCTTTACTGCGGTGGTCAGGGACGTGCTCGCCCCCTCCTGGGAACTAGAGACTTTAAGGAGGTGTGAATTACTGGGTGTGCCGCAATGCATACTGGGAAATGTAGTTCTTACATAAACAAATGATGCAAACCAGGAAGTGAATCAGAGTACAGAAACTAGAACGCCGGAGGTGATATAGATGAAGGAATTTAATAGGTATTTACTCGTTTTTTAACAGAATCTTTACACTATTCCGTCTGTCTACCTTGCAGACATTAATTTTGGGCAAAAAAATGTTTTCCTTTACAACTCCTTTAACCACTTAAAGACCCCCGCACGCACATATACGGCCACAGAATGGCACGTACAGGCACAAGGGCGTAAATTTACGTCCCCGCCTAAGTGCGGTTCGGAGGTCCCATCGGGACCCCCTCCGCGGCGTGCGGGGGTCCCCCTGCCTCTGGGAGCGATCCGGGACGAGCGGGCGGATGTCCGTGATATCCGCCCCCCCCGCGATCGCTCCCAGCCAATGGGAGCGCGCTCCCAGCCTGTCACTTCCTCCTCCTGTGTTTACACAGGAAGGAGGAAATGATGTATTCTCTCATCGCAGCGCTGTTTCCCAGCGCTGCTGATGAGAGAAGACATCACAAGTAAGTGTGCACCAACACAACACTGACACACACTCACATATTAACCCCTTGTGATCACCCCCCCCACCCCCCTGTCACAGTGTCACTGAATGCAGTGATCTAATCGCTGCATTTAGTGTCAGTGTGACAGGCAGTGTAAAAAACAGTTAGTGTTAGGTTCAGGATAGCCCCCCCACCCCCCCTAATAAAGTTTTAACCCCCTGATCACCGCCCTAGTTAACCCTTTCACTCCCTATTGCCAGCGTCACTAAGCGATCATTTTTCTGATCGCTGTATTAGTGCCGCTGTTCCCGCTAGGTAGCTATTTTTTTTTATTGCGATTTTTTTTTTTTTTTTTTACTAAAGACATGTGGCTAAATAAATTTTGGCCTAAATGTTTGACTAAAATTTAGTTTATTTGATTTTTTTTTTAACAAAAAGTAAAAAATAGTGTTTTTTTTTCAAAAATGTCGCTCTATTTTTGTATATAGCGCAAAAAATAAAAATCGCAGAGGTGATCAAATACCACCAAAAGAAAGCTCTATTTGTGGGAAGAAAAGGACGCAAATTTTGTTTGGGAGCCACGTCGCACGACCGCGCAATTGTCTGTTAAAGCGACGCAGTGCCGAATCGCAAAAACACCTTGGGTCATTTACCAGCGTATTGGTCCGGGTCTTAAGTGGTTAATAACTGCCATACAGTAATGCTCTTAAAACATACCCTCTTTTTTAGTAGTGTATTGCCTGCTGCATATTGAAAATGAAATAAAAAACAAAAAACTGCCAGACTTTTATTGCATCCTCCCATCCAAATTGAATGCAGAGTCTGCAGACTTCACTTCCACACTCACATACAGTATGCATCATCCCAAACCTTTGTCTGGGTTGCTTTTACATTTTTTATTTGTTGTATGTTTGTATAAAAGACGAATCCCGTCCTTATCTTTTTAATTGAGTTTTTCTTCCACACTGAACCATCAACATTAACAACCCTGTTTACAATGCAGTTGGGGTTTACTAAAGTCATTAGCATATGTAGTATGCTGTCCAGATTTATTGCTTTGGGTTTATTTAATTGGCACCAGGGCATTATTGTAAAACAATTACCAGAAACTGATTTTGAAAGAGAATTTTAATCCATACCTCAACAACGAGACATTTTAATGTCCTTTATTGAGCTGTGCGTCTTAGCAGCTCTGACATCCTCGGTGAGATTACTGGAAGTGTGTACGTAGGCATGGGCACTAAGCTATAGCTCACTTTCTCCTGTGGATCTGAGCATATCACTTACACTGACTGCTCATCACAGTTCTCCATCAATATGAATATTGCTATTTCCTACTCCCTATGTCCTGAGAGCCTGCATATATCTTACAATGCAGAGAATTTAGCCAGGATAGATGGAGCCTATACTTGTGACAGCTGATAAATCATCCTTCTCTAAATAGCCAGAGTTTTAATGTGTGTAAAGGTAAATACGTAATGGGAGGCGAAAAAACATTAGGGCCGATTTATGAAAGTAGAAATTCAATGATTAGTCCATTAAGCCCATCTAAACTCCCTTGGTTAAGGGGTTCTTGCCTTGCATCTGTGAGAGAGGTACCACCTACAAAATAAGTCTGGTCCCAGAGCAATTAACTCAGCCATAGACTTCCCTATGTCCCCATCGATAGGAAATCCAAATTTCCCACCTGGCCTTGTTGGCAAATAAATTCAGACTATAAGACTTTTGGGATAACAGAGGCTTTTCAATCAATGCTTTTAAATAACAAACATGTCATACTTACCTCCTCTGTGCAAGAGTTTTGCAAGAGTTTTGCACAGGGTGGCCCGGAACCTCCACTTCTGGGGTCCCTCCGTGGCAATCCTGGCACCTCCTCCTCTTCTCAAGTCCCCCAACGGAGAATCGCTTTCCATGGGGGCACTTGTGTGGGTGCGCTCCCGTGTCCTGCTGCTGCGTCCATTGGCACATACATCAGGACCCGCCCCCGGCTCCCGCGCCATTAGATTTGGTTGACAGCAGCAGGAGCCAAAGGCTCTTGCTGCTATCAATCTATCCAATGAGGCCCCCGAGACACCGGCTGAAGCTGGTGTGCTTGTCCCCTTTGCTGAAAAGACCGGGTTCAGGTAAGAAGTGGGGCTCTGGGGGGCAGCTGCAGCACAGGAGGTTTTTCACCATTATACATATAATGTGGTGAAAAGTCCTGAGGGTTTACAACCCCTTTAAGGTAAAAAAATGTATCTTTAGAACCACTTTAAGTTTTCAAGAGGATGTGTGGAAGCTGAGGAAAAATGACCAGTCACCAGTATTGTCTGTAGGCTCTCTGCAGCTTGTTGTTTGCCCCTTTTGGCTCATGCACACTGCATCTGAAAGAAGCTCAAAGAAGCTGCTCCTACAGGCTTTTGAGCTTTTTTGAGCTCTCATTTTTTTCTTCCTGGAACCTCCCCTCCATGTTAGCCAGTGTGTCCACGCACACTATGTTTTATTCAGGAGTTCAGGCATATGCTCTTTTATTTTTGTTAACAATCAAAGGTGCTTTATTGTCACAAAAAACATAGGTTACAGCAGGGCTCAAAATTTCAAGTCTTGAGTCACTAGCCAGGCCTCAAGGATTACTAGCCACTAGTTGCCCCACCCAACCCCTACCCCGCTCCTAATTCTCCTGCTAACCACGCCCTCATAAATTATCTTGTGAAATGTTTTATGCAGAATTAAGTTGCAAAAATGAATATTAACAACAACTTTATCAGTTCCCCTCAGCACAGTCTCACCTGTGCCCATCATTGCAGCTTTATCGTGCCCACCATTGCAGCCTCACCGTGCCCACCATTGCAGCCTCACCGTGCCCACCATTGCAGCCTCACCGCGCCCACCATTGCAGCCTCACCGCGCCCATCATTGCAGCCTCACCGCGCCCACCATTGCAGCCTCACCGTGCTCCCCATTGCAGAATTCACTGTCCCCCATTGCAGACTTCACCGTCCCCCATTGCAGATTCACTTTGCCCCCTTTGCTGATTCACTTTGCCCCCTTTTCTGATTCACTTTGCCCCCTTTGCAGATTCACTTTGCCCCCTTTGCAGAATTCACTGTCCCCCATTGCAGACTTCACCGTCCCCCATTGCAGATTCACTTTGCCCCCTTTGCTGATTCACTTTGCCCCCTTTTCTGATTCACTTTGCCCCCTTTGCAGATTCACTTTGCCCCCTTTGCAGATTCACTGTGCCCCCATTGCCAATTCACCGTGCTCCCATTGCCGATTCACCGTGCCCCCATTGTGGACTCACTGTGCCCCCATTGCAGATTCACTGTGCCCCCATTGCAGATTCACTGTGCCCCCAATTGCAGATTCACTTTGCCACCTAAGAAGACTCACTCTTGGCGGACAGATTATGACAGTAAGAAGAGGAGAGCCATTCTCCCAGTGAATGCCCCGATGGCAGAGAGCATAGAGGAAGAGGAGAGCCATGGGATCGCAGAGCGGTATAGCACGCTGTTTCAACTTACATAGAAATTTCCTCTGCTCTGCTATCTCCCACAGCCCTCCCTCCTCCTGACCCAGCGCCTGTAATAGACAGAATGTGGGTCTAATGCTGAGATGTGTTGTCTATCAAAGGCGTGGGCGGGGTCAGAAGGAGGCGGGGCAGTGGGAGCGAGCAGAGCCGAGGAAATTTCAATGTAAGTTGTAACAGCGTGCTATACCGCTGTGCGATCCCACGGCTCTCTGCTTCCTTTATGCCATTGGGGTGATCACTGAGCGAACGACTCACGATTAACCCTGATTGCCAGTGGTGCCCCCCCTCCCTCTTCCAGGCAGCCCAGCTCCTTGCCAGACCTCATTTTCCACTTGCAAAATGCGAGTAGGCGAGTGGAATATTTGACGTCTGGATACAAGGAGGAAAGGGACATCAGGACCCACCCCCGGCTCCCACGCCATTGGATTTGGTTGACAGCAATACATTTCAAAAGCATCTCTTTCTTAGTGTAAAATAAAAGGTAGAAGATCAATCATTTCAAATGGGCATCCTCGTGAACCCCTAACAGGGCCAGTTCAAGTAAAACCTGAAGGGACAGTTGCAGCCTCGTATTGAGTTCACTGAACATCTCTGACTAATAGGACGCTATGACGGGACAGTCCCAACTTGAGTTTTACATTTAGGGCACATGGGGTCTCTGTCCGGAAATATGCGGTGGAGTTTTTGGGGAGTATAGTATATTCTGGACAAGCTTATCCATGGATGCAATGACCAGCTTAGGGCCGTAATCGAGGCATTCTTCCCATCCCTCCCTGTCCAATGAGGGTGTGTCCATATGCCAAGCATCCCACAATCTCTCCATCTTGGGGAAATCCTTACTCAAGTGTGCACTGTATTGGGTAGAGAGAGGCTTAGCAAGATCTCCCGACACCTGAAGCTCCTATATGGGGTCAGCCTGTAGGATGGGCTGCTGAGGGAACTGGGCCCTAGCCGTATGTTTAAGTCATAGGTAGTGGGGCAGGTGCTGTGCGAACATTAATTCTGAGAAAGGTAGCAACTCGCCCTGGTGGTCAACTTGGTTCAAAGTTGTGATACCATATCGGGCCCATACCTTAGGGTCCAGGATGGTACGGAAGTGCGGCAAGGTGGGATTACCCCTTAGTGGATGTGCGAGGGACCACTGATTCAGTCTCAAATAGCGTCGCCTAGCAGCTGTCCACACCCTCCACGTCACCCACGTAGTCCCCAAGATCTTCGCATACGCCCCCGGGCCCCTATAGGCAAAGTTAGGTCAGCCAGCGAGCCAAGACAGCTCACTTCCAGACAGACCGCTGCATAAGATCTGGAGCCCTGAAACCACCAATGAACCGACACTAGCATCGCGGCCCAGTAATACACCTGGAAATTAGGGAGGGCCAGGCCCCGATGTGAGCAGGCAACCACAAGGTGGAGCGTGCCAACCTGGGGACCGCGCCACTCCAAATAAAGGAACCCATACAACTATCAATTTCCTTAAAAAACGAGACTGAGACCCACACTGGACAGTTCCTAAAGAGGTAGGTAAACTTAGGCAGCATCACCATCTTTAGAAGATTTTTACGACCCAGAAGGTCAAGTGGTAGATCCGCCCAGGCAGTGCATTTTGAGCGCAGGGTAGCCACGACCGGCTTCAGATTATTTTCAATATAGTTAGAGGAATTTTTGATCACAGTACACCTAGGTACCGGAACTCCTCCATCCATCTCAGGGGGGAGGGGACAGCCCAAGAAGCCGCACCATTATCAATGGGAACTAACACAGATTTAGCCCAGTTAATTCTAATGCTAAGTACTCAGCACTGCTTGGAGAGGGAGATGTCCCATGGCCACATGTACCTCTTCCAGGGTAATATCCGCCTCTAACCCCTCCCTAGCCTCAGCAGATAGTACAGGGAAAGATAAGGGGTCTAAAAAGGAAGAGAGGGCAGAGTCCGAAAAATCCACCCTAGAGGAGTACACGTCTCTAAAGAATTCCCCAAAACAGTGATTAACGCCATCTGGCACAGTAATCAACCAGTCCTGGCTATCCCTAATAGAACCAATAGGAGTAGACAGTATGGCACCCCTAGCCAACCAGGCCAGTAGATTTCCATTTGCCCTATCGGTTTGGGCCACTCTGGCCATCGAGAAACTCTGAAGAAACTCTGCAGTGCCCGCCGCCATGTCTGATAGTGCTCATTATCTGGGGTAGCTACAAATTCAGCCTCCAGTGCAGTAGCCCTAGTCTCCAAGTCCTCTAAAGATCGAGCAGCCTCCCACTTAAGGCGAGAGATGCTTGTGATAAACTCCCCCCAAGCCCAGGCCTTAAAGGAGTTCCGCAGGGTTGGAGGGGCGGCAGAGTCAGAGTTGTCAGTCCAAAAGTTACAGATAGAAGTAGCGAGGGGTTCCTGTAAGCGCTTGTCATAAGCCCAGAATCTAGACAATCGCCAGAGAAGGGACTCAGGGGGGGTAGTCAACGCAAGAGACAGGCATAAGGGTGCATGGTCAGAAATACCCCTGGGAAGCACAGTAAGACCCCGGACATATTGTAAAGCAGAACCAGATGCATACATCAAGTCAATTCTAGACAGAGTCTTAAATGAGGAGGAATGGCAAGTATATTCCCTCAGCGTCGGGTGCATATGTCTCCAGACATTAGTGAGAGCAAAGGTTTCCGCCCACAGTCTGAGGTCAGGAGAGTCACGAACCGACGAGTTCAGCCTATCCAGGTCAGGCATATGCTCTTACAGACAGATTTTTTTTCACTGTCTGTATCCGATTGCCAAGATTTTCCTTCATTTTCTGTCCCATGGAAGACAGGAAGTGAGAGGAAATCCCTGCAAATTAAGTGAATTATTTGGGACCCAAAGAAATTTTGTGTCCCTATTGGGAGATTTCCCCACCATTACTTTTTTGGGGACAACCCAACATTTTTGGATTTTATTTTACTTTAATTTTCAACGATTATGGTAAACAGGACAAATAGAGAGGGTGAATCTCCCTAACGGGGGCACAGACAGCAGAAGAAACTGACAGGTGTTTTAATCCCTCTCCGCTTTGTCCAAAATGAAAAAACATGTTTTGTCTTTATTTATACTTTAAAGTGTTACTAAACCCAGAACCCGGCATTCACTGTAACTGGTCTCCCACAGTACACAAAACATGGAAATACAATAGTTTTAGTAAATGTAAAATTCTAAATACCTTTTCTCATCAGCAGTTAGAGCAGTCTTCTGACTTCTATTAGTGTCTGGTTTAAGCTTGTAGGAGGAGTTTTCGTTCTACTCTGACTGAAATATTGCCGCGTACACACGATCATTTTTCGGCATGAAAAAAACGTAGTTTTTAAAAAATGTAATTTAAAATGATCGTGTGTGGGCTTCACATAATTTTTCGGGTTCTGAAAAACGACACAAATTTTTTCCGAACATGCTGCATTTTTTAACGACGTTTTAAATGATGTCGTTTTTCGGGTTGTAAAAAATGATCATGTGTGGGCTAAAACGACGTTAAAAAGCCGTGCAGGCTCAGAAGCAAGTTATGAGAAGGGAGCACTCGTTCTGGTAAAACTACCATTCGTAATGGAGTAAGCACATTCATCACGCTGTAACAGACAGAAAAGTGAGAATCGTCTTTTACTAACATGGAATCAGCTAAAGCAGCCCCAAGGGTGGCATCATCCACATGGAACTTTCCCTTTATAGTGCCGTTGTACGTGTTGTACGTCACCGCGCTTTGCTAGAGCATTTTTTAAAAACGATGGTGTGTGGGCAACGTCGTTTTAATGATGAAGTTGGAAAAACTTTGTTTTTTCTACATACCGAAAAACTTGTTTTTTTTTTTCATGCCTAAAAATGATCGTGTGTACGCGGCATCTGAGGCTGCAGGATGCCCGATCCTCTGTCGGGACAGTGCTGATTGGCCCTGTGCTAATCACATGCACCCTCTCAAGAAAAAAAAACTAGCAATACACACCGAACTTTAAGGCCGCGTACACACGATCGAACATGTCCACTGAAACTGGTCCGCAGACCAGTTTCACCGGACATGTTCGATCGTGTGTACGGCCTATCGGCCTATCGGAAACCTGTCCGGCGGACATGTTCGATGGTTAGTACACGAAATCATCAGACCAAAATCCTGCACATGCTCAGAATCAAGTCGACGCATGCTTGGAAGCATTGAACTTTGTTTTTTCATCACGTCGTTGTGTTCTACGTCACCGCGTTCTGGTCCGAGGGGATTTTGGTGGTGTGTACGCACATCAGACCAACAGACCACTTCAGCCTGGTCCGATGAAAACGGTCCGTCGGACATGTTTCATCGGACATGTCTGATCGTGTGTACGCGGCCTAAGGCTTGTCTCCAAGGCTCTGTTCTATCAGGAGATGGATTGGGGACAGAAAGAGGAGAAAGTCAGAAAATACAGGATCAAACAGCCCTTTACACAATGCAGAGGGTTAACCACATATGTTTCACAGTGAGTATAACAAGATGTTTTATTGCAAATACAGACTCATTTTACTGTTGTGGGTTTAGTAACACTTAAAGGAAAAGTCCAGCCTGAGCTTTTTAGGCTGGGCTTTTCCTATGGGTCACAGGAGTGCAATTAGTTTTGCACTCCTGTGACCCGTTTTCAGCGAAGAGTCCGTTTCTCCGCTAAAGCCCCGTACACACGGCAGAGAAACTCGACGGGCGGAACACATCGTTCCGTCCGTCAAGGTTCTCTGCCGGCCGTCAGATTCGGCGACCTGCCCGTCGGGAAAGGCAACCAGCCATTCATCCCGACGGGCCGTCGAGAAAATAGAGAACCTGTTCTCTATTTGCTCGACGGGTTTCCCGACGGGCGGGGCGAGCAGAGAGCGTACACACGGCCGAGGTTCTTGCTGGAATGCAGCTCGAGAACCTCGGCCGTGTGTACGGGTCCTGACATCATTGCAATCAGTCAAGACAGCGTGTCATCCCGACTTCCCAAGTCTGGATCTGCCAGGTGCCTTGACTGATGGCAGTCTCAGCCTCTCAGCGAGCCACTGAGATGCTGAAATGGCCGCTCACCGCCTCTCCACAGCTCAGCGCTCCAATGAGCGTATAGGAACAGAGCAGAAGAGATGCTGACAGTTAGCAGCTCTCCAATCGGGGAGGAGTGAGAACCAAGCTATCAGCGATGTTTGATGGCTCGGTTCTCAGTGAAGAGGCCATGGGGGACAGCAGAAGCATTGGTCTGATGCTGCATCCACCTAGGTAAGTATGAATCTAATAAAAAAAATCAAAAAAAAACATACTTCTCTTTTAAGCGCAGTCAAAATAAACATAAAAAAAGAACTGAGCACAAGGGACCCTACTCATGAGTAGGATGTGTTCCTTGTGCCTCCAACTAGGACAGGGCTTCTGTGAACAGAGAGGATTATCTTACTTGGAAATAAACCAGTAATCTAATCAAAGTAATTATTGCAACCTGCAGATGTACACCAGTATGGAAATAATACAAGCTTTAAATTAAAAAAAGATTAATAATAGTACATACAGCCAATGTACAAACAGGTATTATTAGAAAAGGGCCCAGCAAGAGTCCTAGTTCAGTACAGTAGTTATTAATAAAGATAATTCCAGTTGAATTTTGCAGCAAAGCCCAGTTTCTGGGGCCACTGAGGATGATCATGATGTGGCATCCATCTTTGTGTTAGAGACATGGACACAAGATCAACGGTGATGGCAAAACCCTCCAACTGTTGTTCAACCAGACTGGAACGCAGACTCTCACGCTCAGGAACTAAGAGTCATCTATTTACACTGTCTCTTAGTTCCTAGTAGTTTCTAATGCAACCATACCTCTAACTACTGCAGTAAAGCATGCTCGTTATACTTAGTGTGGATCCTAATGGGTTAATCCTTTTTTTTTTTAAACAATTTTATTGAGATATTTTGAGAAAACATACAGAGGGTTAATCCTTCACATTGCGTAAACAGGGTGTTTGATCGTATCTTCTCTGATCCTCCCCCTGTGATCAGCACAGGGCCAATCAGCAATGTCCAGACAGAGGGTCAGGGGTCATGCAGCCTCATAGGACAGTCAGAGGAGAATGAAAACTCCTCCTACAAGCTTTAACCAGACACTGATAGAAGTCAAAACTCTGCTATATACTACTGATGAGAAGAGGTATTTAGCAGTTTATATTTACTAAAATATTTGCCTTTCCATGTTCTGTGTACTGTGGGAGAACAGATAGAGTGAATGCAGGATCCTATATTTAACACTTAAAGGTTCATTTCACAGAGTAGCCCCAATCCTCTTCTCAGATTCCTTGACAGAACTCCTGGCTCCTCCCTCTTGACCAGTGCACTGTGCACCCAATAGCAAGCAGCGAAAAATAAATGTCTCTCTAACTGCTTTAAAAGTATTAGCTGGATCTCAACTTTAGTGTGTCTAAGGCTATCCTCTCCACTGGTTGACTGAATGGAGCCCCCTAAAACAGGAAGTGTGTTACTGGTCATGACACCCTGTAAAAAAAAAAAGGTGAAAAAAATGAATGCAGTTATCGCATTTAAGGACTGATCAACTGTAATGTTGTTATATATTGTAATATTATTATTATATTGTAATTATTATATTTGTTATTATATTTGTAGCACTGTCCCCGTAGGGCTTTCTGAGTGTTGACTTCTTAGGCCTCTCCCTGGTTACCTGCAGTCAGTTGCAAGCGGTTTTCACTTTGGTTCAACTGGACCCAAGTCTTTTAGGACTTCTGGATGTATGGAGCTCTCTGAGGCCGCGTCCCGACCGTCCCAGCAGACAGATTCGACCATGTGTACGGCCGAGCCGACGGATTTGGCCACCCGACAGATTTCAAAGCATGCTTTGAAATCTGTCGGCTGGGAACCCGCCCGCCCGACATGTCTGCTGGTTAGTACTCTAACCAGCAGACATGTCTTCTCGCACACGCGCCGAATGGTTTCGACGCATGCGCGGAAGTGTTTTACTTCCTGGTGCGGTGACGTGGCGGCGTCAACGTCACCGCCACGTCACCGCGCCGTCTGGCGGCAGGGATTTTGGTTTGATCGTGTGTACACGATCAAACCAATATGTCCCCAGCAGACAGATTTGTTCAAATCGGTCTGCCCGACCGATTTGAACAAATGTGTCTGCTCGTGTGTATGGGGCCTGATGCATCAGCGAGTCAGGACACACACAGCCATATGGTGGATCCAAAACTATACTTTTTTTTTTCGTGCGCACTACACCTAATCAAAACATACAAGAAAAGGAACACCCTTGGCTCAGCCAATCGTAGTCAAGTAATTAGGTTATACATGTAATACAGTACATCACGATTTTACAACGTAGCAGTCTATTTTCTGTGTGACCAACTAAAACCTTGTTCCCTCTGCACGCCTTTATCTACGTTATTGTTCTCTGCTCAGTACATAATAACATTTGGCAAGGTTGTTCTTAGCTTCTGTGTAATTAATCCTAGAAGCTCTGGGTTAAAGGATACATCTACATACAAGCATTAATTACTATGGGAGAACTCTAGCAAGTCTTACAATGCATTGATATTATGGGGGAACTCTAGCCTTACAGTTGCTAGGTGTTTTCACTTATCCCCCTCTCACTCCGGCTTGCTCGTTACTCAATGACCAGTCCAGGATATTTGTGGTTTTGAATTTTATTTTGGAACTTAGATGGAAAAAGGGATTAGTGGGATACTCCAACTGGAACTATTCACAATGGATAAGGACACCCTCACTTGGCCTCACCAGAAGATTTATTGAAGCAGACGCACTGCTTTAACCATACTGCCACATGAATGGAGGAATTAAGTCTTCTTTCGCTCACTAGCAGCAGACTTGATGCTCATATTATCTTCAGGATGTTCTCTAGCATCCCCTTTACTGACACCTGTCCACTGACACTTCTATCTGAAGGGGTGGCCCTTACTTGACAGGCCCCAAAGACACAGATATGTACTTTCCTGGTCTCCCCCTTCCAGTCAGCTCTGCAGGACCTCTGGGTTCAGCTTCTTTCTCTCTGCCCCTAGATCGACCACCCAAGGCCACACAACCAACTCCAGAGAGGAGAGGGCAGCCGCCCCTCTCCCTCCTGGACTCTGCTCTCCGACTCAACTAACTCTGAGCACATGTGCCCTGGGATATTATACGATATCCCAGCATGCAATGCAGCACTTTTCTTCTGCCAATAGCCAGGACTGTAACAAAGCCTGTGCACTCACTTGCCAGGTCCCCTCCCACTGTCCAATATACCTCCCTAATGGACCAGTGGGGGACAGTCAGACAAGCTGAACTGCACCTGAGCACAATGAGCAGACCTAACCAATAGATCCTGCTCCCTGGTAGGCAAAGAGCACTCTAAGTTTTACCTGACCAACTCCCTGCTAAGCAGAAAGACAGCAAACTCTCTTAAAGCGCCCACCTAGGAGGGTGCTACATATTAATATTATTTGGGGGTAAATACCACTGTAAAGACCTAGTAAAAAAAAAAAATGCAGATGAAAGGTGAAACAAAGCAGTTAAAGGCTGATAAATGAATTATAAAGGGGTCTCTCTTAAAACTTGACCCTGTATCTCACAGGTACACCAGTAATGGATAAACAGTGATCCATGTTCTGCTGTTCTGCAGTGACAGATATCCAGATTGAGCCAATTGTAACATGAAATTGCTACCATGAAGCAGAATGAATTGCTCCAGTATTATTACTCCAATGTTTTCTTAAACCATATGAAGAATTAGGGAATTTTCAGCCATGGTTGTCACAGCATATTGCTCTATAAATCATACATCTGACAGCCTCCTACACACACCTGTCCATTATGTATTCTAGCAATGTCTGTGGGAGAGGAAGTCTCGTTGCTGTCACACATGTAGTTCTGCTTCCTCCAAACAATCATTTTCTGTCAGGAGGCAGAAGAGGAAAAGACTGCTGTGAAAATCACCAATCAGTCGGCAGAATACAGCAACAAACTTGGAGTCTGAAAACAGATACCTGAGCGCTACAATATAATCAGGCCTCTTTTTAGGTAAGCCTGTCTTCAATGCACAGGGCAGTCATTTCTTTGCATGGCCTGCCAATTAAACTGGCTCTAAAGAATGAAATGTAAAAATATGCATTTTTGTAAAAGCACATTTAGGGACAAGGTTATCAAATCAGGCAATTTAGATGAACATTATTAAATGCTTCTATTAGGAGTTGGTGGTGCTGTCAGTGTCATTGCAGAGTATGTTGGCCGATTTATATGACAGGAGCATAGTGATTCTCATTAGCTAGCACAGTACAATGTCCTTTGCTGTGGTATGACACTGCTTGGAATGTCATCAGCGACATGATTTGTCATTATGATATTCTGACATCATATTACCAGAACTAAATGTTATTCAATGCAAAGACAAATGTTGACAAAAAAACAGCAGCAGTTAGGGAACCTGTCATGTTATACGAAATTCACTAAGAAATATAACAGCAGGGACCACAACGTCTTTTCTATATTACACTACAGTAGATGTAAACTCAATCACCAAAGTCTAATATTTTGCAACAATGCAGTGCCCTGTCACGGTGTTAAAAGGGTGTTGTGTCACCCAGGATTCTTGACTTGGCAGGTTGAGGGGTTCTCGGGTGCTTATTTCATTAGGAGGAAATAGTGGGCCAGATTCACAGAGCCATTACGCCGGCGTTACAGGAGATGCGCGGCGTAAGTCTAAATTTGCGCATGCGTATCGATGCGCCGCATCCCCAAAACGAAATACGCATGAAATCTACTTTTTTTGGACCGGCGTAATTTCAATAGACCAGCGTATCCGTCCGCGCAAAACTGCGCTAGACACACCATTGATTTGCTATTCAAATATGCAAATGAGGGAGTTAAGGGGATCCACAAAAGTAAGTTGGTGCAGCGCAGGCTACGCGCTGTGCGCAACAGCTGCACGTCCTGTCTAAAATTAGACCATATAAAAGGTGCAATAAAATTAGACAATCCGTCTACATGTCAGCTAAAGCAACACTGTTAGTGAGGAGCTGAGCAGTCACACTTGCTGCACAACAAACTGTATGCCAACATGCCAGGGGCATCCATGCTCATAGCTATACTACTGACTTTAGATGAGCAAAGAAGGAGGAGGGCACGGAGGAGGGCACGGGAGAGGATATTTTTTTTTTTTCAAAAACGTTTTATTTGCTTTTATATACATTAAAAAAAATATATACATACATATATACATCAATACATAACATACATACAAATTACAAACACGGTCTCACTATCTTTCAATAGCCCTTTAAAACCTTGATGGATATAAGAATCTAATCTAATAGAATATTCTTCTCTGATACAAGCCCCTCACTCTTCACTTGATATATCACACACGCATAGACATCTTTGGCATGAGTGATTCTGAGGTGTCTCACATCTTCAGATTCACCCCTCATGCCATCATGGAATTAACCACAACCCTGCAGGAGGACATCACCAGCCCAACACATGACACCACCCATGACACCCATGACAGCTACATATACAATCATAGCCCCATCCCCACAGATTTCGAACAGAACATGTATAGGGACAGCTGGCTGGTTGGTGAGTGACATGGGTGCCAGGCATGACTGTCCCCCCATGATGCTGAAATCACAAGGGGCACATACACTACTAACATCCTCTTGTCTTATCCCTTCAGGGTGACTCTGCATATGCACTGGGACCCCATCTCATGACTCCTATCCGGAACCCCCCATGGTACCCTGTTGTATTCCCCAAAGTTTGTATGCCAGATCATCGGTGCATGTTGCATGCTGCACAACTTCGCTGTGAGAAAAGGCCTGGAGATTGACATAAGTGATGAACTGACCCCTGAACCAGACAATCCCCCCCAACCGAGGCTACCCCGTCTTCTGAGGGAAGAGCAGCCAGGAGCCAGCTCACATTAGACATGTTTGCACGTTAAACACACACATTAATCATGGCACAATGAGAATGCATGCATGCACACCACTGTGGTCCCTAGTAGTGATGAGCGGAATATGCCATATTCGATTTCGCGATATTTCACAAATATATAGAAGAATATTCGCGAAATATTCGTTAATATCGAATATTCGTGATATTTTATAAAAAAAAAATTTGCGAAATTTCGCTAATGCGAATGCGAAATTGATTGCTAAATTCTCGTCAAAACGCGAAAACGGAGATCATTTCCTGGATTACTAAACTAATATGCACTAAACACTAACTCTACTTACACAAACTTATATGACTAAACTAAAGCTAATTTTTTTTTTTTTTTATACACAAAACACAGAAGGGCAGAGAAAGTATTCGCGAATATTCGTAATACGAATATTCGCATTGCGAATATTCAGCAACATAAAAGGATCGCCTTAGCTAATCGGCCCAGGGTCTCTAATCATACCAGCAATGCTTTTAGACGTCGATGGAGATCACTAGGATGTGATCTGTTTTAAAAATAAATTTGAAAAAATACGAATAGCGAATATTCACCGCGATATTCGATTTATTCGTGAATACTCGAATGTGCAATATTCGTAACGAATATTCACGATGCGGATATTCGTGAGCAACACTAGTCCCTAGCACAGACACATCACATCCTCATCAAATTGGATTAGCACAAGCCCACCATGCAGGACTTGTGAGCAGCGATGCCACGCCACGGCTCCAATTATGTCACTGTGCATTCATACACCATTCACACGGACCTGGGGATCACTTCTTCCTGGTCCTGGGGATCACTTCTCCACCACAAATGAAGGTGACACCCCTTTTCCGGCAGGAATGTCACCCCCACATTCCAAAATCATTCACAAACAGAACCAAAAAAAAAATACCCAGCAAAAATATAATTAAAAAAAAAACACAACAAAGAAAACACAGAAAAGACAAAAATCACTCTGTAAAACAGTTATCAAATATCTCAAAGACACGTCACAAACAAACAAACAAATGCTAATAAACAACAGAACAAAAGCACCTTGCTGTATAGGAAGGGATACAAAGGGATGTACTTTTGCAAAGGAAGTGCGTTTGTGTCTGTCTATTTAAGCTCTCTGCGTAGTTCACTAAGTTGCCCGGGTCCACTTCCAATTTCACTGATTGCGCCGTTCCCGAGTTGTGAGCATGCGCGAGAGGTGCTGACCATGGTCTGCTTCATGTGCGCATGCGCGATCCGGCCGGCCCTTCATTTGCATGGGGTCACGGCTCATTTCAATGAAACACGCCCACGTCCTTCCCAATTTGAATTACTCCGCCTTACGCCTCGGAATTTACGTTACACCGGCGCAAATTTCTGCGCAAATACTACGAGGATACGGTAATTGCGCCTCAACATTGCGCCGGTCTAACGTAAAGGAGGTGCGCTACGCCGGTCAAAATATGCGCCAATGTACGTAAATCTGGCCCAGTTTTTTTAGTTTCCTCAGTGGTTGGTAAAACCCAGTTTGGGATCTGGAGCCTGAATATTTCGTAGAGATTTGGGAAGGAGGAAATCTCCAATCCTGAGACCAGGTTTTGGAGGCAACAGAGACACTGATGGTTCACACCTATTATAGTCTAGGATCGGATATTACATCGGAACGCCACCCTCCTGAGGAGTCCATGTGGTTGCAATGGAGTGGCCAGAAGCATGCATGTTTCCAGCTATATTTCCTCAAAATAACTCTGTTGTCAGTGCCGGGACAGGTGTGACTGGCAAGTGATAAGACTTGTTCCTTCTTTGTGTAAGGTCTGGAGAAGCATTTTGGCCTCCAGCCATGAGATGGCACTAACCCCCATAAATGGTAATACAGAGTAGTCAGCAAGCATGGAGTTCCTGCAGGTAGCCTACTAAGGTGCTAATGATGACAAGCTAACGACCTACGGCCTCTTTATAGATGCAATGTAAGTATTCTCGGAAGCTGTAGGACTAGGGACACGGCATTCTGGCCTAGGCCAAAATGGCAGCAAGGGGCTGGGGTGGTGATGTTTAAAAAAAAAAATGTAAAAAATGTAATAAACCATAAATAATGCATGGGAGGACCTAAACAGAGCCAACTTTCTTTTGCTAGTTAATTCCTTAATTTCCGTTTTATGCTCTCCTTTACAATCTTCCCCTAATCCCTCTAAGTGGATGCCACATGATGGGGTGATCCCCCAGTCACTGTCCAATCAGCCTGAAACGCAGCTTCCCACACTGGAGTCAGCCTTTCTAATCTGAGATTTAGACTCTCCCTAGTAGTTTCCATTCTGACATGCAACTGGACCTCTAACTACCAGAAGTGGATGCCTAACCTTGCTCTAGCCCAGTGGTCCTCAATCCTGTCATCAAATAACCCCAACAGGCCATGTTTTGGGAATTTCACTTAGATAAAATAGCTGTCCAAAATTCCAAGCCATTGACTCTGATTTAAAGCACCTGTGCAAGATAAAGGAAAACCTGCAAACACGGCCTGTTGGCGGTTCTTGAGGACAGGGTTGAGAACCACTGCTCTAGCCTATGCTGGTTATCGAACCCTAAGGTCAGATTCACACTTGTGCGGTGCGAATTCCAGCTCTGTTATCCCTGCAAAAAGATAAGAGAGCTGTTCAGCAGATCATCTCCTTTTTAGCTGCGAATTTGGAGACCTGGGAGAGGAGAGGGGGAGGGGGTAAGTGTATTGAGTAGAATGAGAGGAATCCTGAAGAGAAATTAACACATATGCGAATCAGATGCGTGCCCATAGAAGATAATGGACCTGAATTCGCATCTGAGCGGCACCGCAATGCCTAGAAAACGCACAGGTTTTTTCGGCAATGCGCAGTGCGAATGCAGCGCACATATGTGAACCAGCCTCATTGAAATTAATGTATTTAGAAATGTTCTGCGAATTGGATGTGGTTTAAGCCGCACTCAGGTCGCATAGGTGTGAACCCGGCCTATGCTAAAAAAAAGCTACCCCAGATTAAAAAGGACAGGGTTACCTAAAATAACAGGAGCTTTATATAAACTCTATTCCAATACACAGGTTTATCTACTAATATACTGGAGGGTGACCACTACATACATACAGTAGCACAGACCTAGCTATCTGACACTGTGCATGTGTGATAATATTAATAGAACAAAGCCTTGTCTGTCACTAGGATTCATATCAAGAAGTTATGGTTAGCTACAGCTAAACACCCGGAACATAGAAACAAATGCCTAATAGTTTCTGCTTCTGGTCTGGATAAAATACAGTATTGCTGTAATCAGCTACTGTATGTGGACATGTGATATCAGTTCCTCTCCCTATCCCCACTTCCTCCTTCTGTTTTTTTAAGTCATCCCCCTTCAGAGATGGGAAGTGCTAATGCATATTTATACATAATACTGACTGTGATGTTGGCAGCTAATGTCCCGTACACACGATCGGATTTTCCGTCGGAAAAACCTTGGATGGTTTTTCAGGCGGAACTCCGCTCAAGCTTGGCTTGCATACGCACCGTCACACAAAAGTTCTCTGAACTTTCGAACCGCCAAGAACGCGGTGACGTACAACACTACGATGAGCCGAGAAAATTAAGTTAAATGCTTCCGAGCATGCGTCGAATTGTTTTCAAGAATGCTTTGGAATTTTGGGCGTCGGAATTGCTACAGGCGATCGGAATTTCCAATTGGAAAATTTGAAAACCAGCTCTCAATATTTGGTTGCAGAAAATTCCCGACAGCAAAAGTCAGATGGAGCATACAACACTACAACACTAATCTACCACTAGATGTCAGCATAGAGCAGACATTTATTGATATGAATGCAATACATACCGGGTTTCCCCAAAATAAGATCTACCCTGAAAATAAGACCTACTGAGATATTTGGGGAGGGCTGCAATATGAGCCCTACCCTAAAAATAAGCCAAGTTTCTTTCAATTTTCTTTTATTGTTTTCAAGCATGCAAAGTAACATACAAGGGAAGGGCCATACCTCTGGCCATGAAGTCAAAACATAACAATGCAAACTACCGACATACCCATGTGGAACATAATAACATCATTAGAACAAGGGCCAAAAAAGAACAAAAAATAAATAAAAATAAAAGTATATATGTTCAGAAAACATGTCACTTCTATCTTCTATCTCTAACACACTAATCTAGCATCCGCTCCTCTAAGCCAAGTTTAAAGTGGTTGTAAACCACTAAAATTTACTCTAGTAGCGCTACACCATGCAAACACCCTCGGTACAGCACCCAGTGGCACTCAGCGGAGCCTGGAAAAGAGTTTAGGTGGGCCATGGAATCGCTGAGCAGCGCTCAGCTGATCTCCTTTTCTCCTGCCTGTCAGCGGGGGATCTTGGCCCCCCTCCCTCTGAAATGCTTGGATCATGGAAGAGAGCTCAGGCGGGCTATGGAAGTGCCAAGCGGCGCTATAAGAAAGTACCTGACAAAGTAGATTACAGAAAAACACACCTTTCCCACCATATACTACTGTATATGGAGAGGACTCTAGCAGCCCACAACCACTTTTACTTCACTTCATACTGGGGATTCCTGCCAGGCAGGGAGAGGGGGAGAGAAGACAGCAGAATTCATAGCAAGCCCTACCCCGAAAATAAGCCCTACTGTGTTTTTGTTGGCCAAAATTAATATAAGACCCAGGCTTATTTTTAAGAAAACACGGTAGTAGCAGAAAATTGCATTATAGGAGGGACATAACAAGGACTTTTTGTGTTGTGCAGGCTCTAAGATAAAACTATGATAAAAATAATAAATAGTGATCCTGCTATCAAGGTCTCTGTTCAGGCACTTCCTGTTATAGGTCGACAAACCTTACCACATGAACTTCCAATGGAGACAATAAAGTAGCCATTTTAGCACACATTGCATAGTCAAGATATACTGTTGTCAAACCTGGAAACGCTCCCCAAAAAATAACATTCAGGAATTGTTGGATTAAATGAGGGTGTAAACTGTCTGTAACAGGCTGAACAAGATCAGCACATGCAACAATGTATGAAAAGAAGTGAAACAACCTGATAGGCCCCCATGGACTCTGGTTAGCCAGTTTCCGGGACTTGAACATTGCAATCTCAAGTATGACAGTAAAAATGGATTAATACTGCGCTAATGTGAACACTCTAATAAGGAAGCTGTGGCTCGGTGTAGGATACACAGCACAAAAAGTAGATATAAAAATAGAGAGCCGCGCTTAATAGTCCAAACTAATATATGTAAAGTCCTTGAGAATTGTGCACAAATAGATAGCATGAATCTACCGTGTTTCCCCGAAAATAAGACACCGTCTTATATTTTTTTTTCCTCAAGAAATCACACTATGGCTTATTTTCGGGGGGTGTCTTATTTTTATTACAGAAAATAAAGGTTGCCTACCTGAACCACACTTGCGCTTCTTAGCATTTCCTCTGTCCACCTGTAGACTGAGATTATCGTATTCTGCACACCATTTTTGGACCATTCGGATATCCAACTTCTTCTCTTTGCACTCATCTTGTCTGGCTGTACAGAAAGATAGGCCAGCAAAGCTGATGTGGAGCAAAGTGGAGCTGGGGTGATCTCTTTGGGCTCAGTAGCAGCTTTTCCCCCTATCCCCTGGTGTTTGTGTGGGGTGAGAGAGGGGTTTGCTGGTCAGTGCTGGGAGAAGCTTTACAGCTTTACACAGCGTTCTTCTCCTCACTTCAGTTCCAGTACAGTACTGTACGCCTATCACGTGTTGTTTCCCGCGCCGTTACGCATACGACACTACGTCTTATTATCGGAGATTCGCCACGTCTTATTTTCGGAGATTCGACACTACATCGCTACGTCTTATTTTCGGAGGGGTGTCTTATATTTCGATCTTGTGCCGAAATCCCGCTACGGCTTATTTTCGGAGTACGTCTTATTTTCGGGGAAACACGGTATGTATTGATGGTAAAGTGAAGATCTCTCTCTTTGTAAATACCACAGTGATTCACGTCATAAAAAGTGCACCACCACCTTAAGAAAAACTTGCTTACCAGAAGGCAAGCAAACCAGTCATGTGGCTATAGCCTAGCCAAGGACTTTGAGCTTGCACAGATGCTTGTACAGGAAATTATAACAGGATGGATCACTGCAGCGTGATCTCATACACCATACAACCATCGTGTTTTATAGTAACAAGCCAGGAGGCCACCCTCCCGTGCGTACAGGTAATGCTCAAGTGTAAGCAGGGATTAAGGTTGAATTTAGTAAAACAGGAAAATTGCAAAGCTACCAAACTGGAAGAGTTTAGGGAAGGCAACACATAATTAGGCAACGATCCCTATACTTTTTGAAATTTGGTTTGTGAATTATTGACAATTTTTCATTGGCTATCATCAAATTCATGCAATCCTTAACAGCATGAAAAAGGAACCAATATTTTTTTTTTCCAGACCCAGGCTATCCATTGTTTAGCCACCAGAAATAGGTGCATGACCAATTTTTGTTGATAGGAGTAAAGGCCAGGAATTGGCTGGCGAAGAAGTACTACATGTGCAACCCTTGGGACTAGAGTTAGAAGTAGGCCAAACACTCTGGACCAAAACCCAAACAGTTTTGGACAGGACCACCAGATTTGGACCATATTCACATGTTGGCCACATCCGCTGACGCTAACCCCTTCTTTGGCTTACTGCTGTGAATCTATCTGCTGATTTTTCATTTATCTCCTATGGAATATACTGTACTTGTACCTGTGGTTTTGCCCTATTGTGCAAAAGGCATAGTTTGATTGAATGGTAGAATTTTTCCAACTACAACTTTCTTGATTGTATTTAGCCTCATCAATCAAAGCATCTGAGATAGGAATTGTCAGTGCTGCTTCCTAACTATCAATCAGGTTAAGACTTTTAGCTGACCTTTTCTAAGTTGGGTTTCAATACAGTTTTTGTAGTACACAGTTCGTTTTTACTTGATAAATGACACACGATTATTAAACATTTTAAGACACGTTGAACTTTTTAGCATTGTGTATATATAAGGGATTGGAAGGGCCTTTAATTGGGGGCCTCTCCTAAAAGGTTGCTGGGGAAAGTTTTTTGTTTTTATGGGGGTTATTTATGGTCCAGTGGGTGGAGTAAGGTTGATTCTTCTTTGGAATGAGGAACCCTACTTACACAAACCACAATAAAAGGCCCATTATGTTAGTACCAATGGTACTGGGCTGTGCACTCCCCTTTGGGTGAATGTTGTGGTTGCTCACTGGTGGAGATGGGGGAGAGAGAGATAGCCTTGCTCCTTTATTGGGAAGAGACTACTGGGACCTCTTCTGTAGAACTGTTTGAACAGTCATCTCTTGGAACTCTTTTTGGTTCAAGTTAGGGTTGTCCCGATACCACTTTTTTAGGACCGAGTACAAGTACCGATACTTTTTTTCATGTACTTGCCGATACCGAATACCGATACTTTTTTTAAATGTCATGTGACAGTTTTCAAACCACAATACAGACTAAGGATATTTTCTTCAGAATTATGAAGAACTCTAACTCAAGACATTATAAAAGAATAAAAATGAGTAAAAATGAATAAAAATGTTTTATTTTCTTGTCACGCAGTAGTAAAAAACTCAAAGAATTTTCACAGAACATGTTGATAAATACAAAAAAAGTATGCTATTTAGGTATCGGGAGCATTTGCGCGAGTACAAGTACTCCCGCAAATACTCGGTATCGGTCCCGATACCGATACTAGTTTCGGTATCTGGACAACCCTAGTTCAAGTAATAGAAAACTGACCTGTCTAGAAAGGAATGACAACCACGTTTGGATATTTGGGCATTCTCTTGATGCAAGAACTTGTGTATGAAGAAGGATGGGCAGACACTGGTAAAGAGTTTTTGGGCTCTGTGGTGGTGCAAGCTAATCTGGCTCTAACAGGCCTGTTGCTACCTAATGTACCCAAGCGTGCACACCCACTGGTTCCACCCTGGGTGATTGGGTCTTCTGGTGCCTGCATCGGGTATCTAGGGGACCCAGCAAGTTTTTGTTGCTGGTAGGTTATGAGGTTTTGAGCTCACCCTTGTGACCTGTTGGGAAATGAGAGACGTGTGTCCTGGTGGCAAATTTCTGACTGCACTGGACTAAAAAGGATTGCTCTGTGCCTTAAGGGGCTAACTGCTCTGTAGAAAGTTGGTTCATGACATATGTAACTAAAGCATGCAGTTTTTGTGTCCCTGCAATAAACAACAGCCTTTGTAGAGAAACTGTACATGCAGGAAAGACGTATGTGTGTGTGTATATATATATATATATATATATATAATATTGTGAGGGATTAACTCGGTAGCGGGTGTGTGTGCCCCCCTAAATGGGTTCACTACACGTTGAACTGTACAAAAAGGCACTTGAGGATGACTGAAAACAAATGATATGGTTTATTTTTTCATCTTGCGGGATACACGTGCAAGCATCAAAACAGCATAAACAAAACAAAACATAAAATAAACCCTTGCCACTTGGGGCGTCTACCTTCCCAACACAGGAACCTACCTATGGAGTCTGGCACAGCCTACTGCTGGGCAGACACTGCTGGTCCTACAGCAGAAAACAACAAAAAAGTCTCTTTGATATTTCTCACACAGAAATATCCATCAGCACCTCACCTCTTCAGAAGTGCTTGTGACTGCTCCTTCACTCACAAAGCCTCAGGATCCAGCAATCAGTCGTCATCCTTAGGCTGTCTTTGTAGGGGCTTTAATTGCCTAATTCTGAACAGCTGGAACCTTTTAATGCCCCAAACCTCTCTGGCCATCTCTACAGCCGACGCCCAATATTAATTGGTGTATTGTCTAAACAAGGCAGAAAGGAATCTCCCGTCTGGGACAACACACACAGATTTACCTGACTTCCTGTCACAATATATATATATATATATTTTTTTTATTCTTGCTAAACCTAGCACCCAAAAGTATTTCTGCATACATTGCATTTAATTAAATATACTGGAAATTAATAGAGCCTTTAACGGCAAAAATACCTGCCCTTCTAGTCTCCCACATCAAAATGCGAGTTGTCTGGCTGCCATTCTGATTCTCTGGCCTCATTACTTAGTAAATTATCTTACTTCTGTCCTGTATACTTGACCACAGTCAGTGAGATGATAACATAGTGAAGCCAAGGGATCCACTTGACGAGTACAAAGGTGAACCTACCCTTTACAATGTTTCTGTTTGCAGAGAAGGGAAACTTCTTCCAACTGAACATATAAGCTGTGCAGACAGCTTCTTGTTCATTAGCAGAAAGTGGTGTCACTTATTATTCATATTAATTCCTTTCCTATACAAGTAACGTCAAGCTGTCAAACTCTAGGCAGATTTTTTGCATTATTTTTACTTTAATTTTGATTAATGATGTTTTGCTTCATAGAGCGTGGATAATATTACCTAATTAGGTTATTGTTTTGCAGAAGATGAATGCGTCTGTATAAAGGTATATGTGATTAAGATATTATATTGCCCCTAGCGATGTAAGTGAGACTCTCAAGCTAGGTTTTAGCTGACAGAAAATAGAGTCCTCACATCCAAAGGCCTCATTCACACTGCAGGGGGTTTTAGGCTGTTTTTCATGCACCTGGCCTTGTCTAACCCCCTGCCAAGTGCCAAGTTACTTCCAAATATTAAAATACGTATGCAGTCCAATAGCTCAAATAACATCATAATTGGGGGTGAAGTGTTGCAGTGTTTAAACCATGTCTTTCTAGAACTTTCTATGGCTGCTGGGGAAATCCAGTCATCACTGTTGGGATCAGCTTCGCACCTTCATGCAGTTACAGCACATTTATTCATTAAAATATATTTGTATACTACTTTACTATTTTTGTGGGGCTTCCTGAAAGTGCACCTTCAGTATATTCCCTTTTTTTTACTCCGACCTCCACATGATTTAGATTGTTAGCTCCTTAGGGGGGAGGCCAGGTTCTGGTCTGTCATGGGAGCAGAGGAATCATTGAAGGAGCTGTTGAGTGGGAGACAACCGAGAAGCTGCTTACCCACACTGGCACCCACACAGATACTTGGGCACTGATGGCCCTCTATGGGTGAAGCAAAAAAAGACTTTAGGATGAAGGTGGGTGAAGGATGTTCTCACTTTTTCACATCAACTTTTTGGTACATTTTCTCCCACTGACCAGCAGTAAATGGAACAGTATTGCTGACCACTCAACCCTGTATCTTACATAGTTCTGACTCCTGCACTGTATTTACTATGTTGCACATTATACTCCTATACTCCTGGATTGAATTTTCAATGTTGTACGTTATACTCCTGATTCATGCACTGCATTCACTATGTTGTTAGCTGTACGCCTGACCTCTTTACTGTATATGCCATGTTGTGCATTATACTCCTGACCCCTGGATTATATATGTAGCGGGCGGCTGTTTTTCTCTGCTGATCCTGCTTTCAATTTAGGAGGTAGTCAGAGAATTACTTATCTCTGACTGATTTGTTTTCAAATTCGGGCCTCGGTTTCAGCCATGGCTGTGCTGCAGGTGACCACTATTGTTGTCTGGGGTGTCGGTTCCTCCCCAGGCCAAGGGTGGCAGCAGTCAGATCAAGGTGTTTTGGGTATTCTTTCTCAGCGGCCAATCAGTGGGGGTTAATCGCCTCGGTGTGCATGCTGGGGGAGAGTACTTAAGGGACAGACGTCATTAGTTCTGGGTCATCAACGTCGTCCGCCCTGGGCAGTCGTACCACCACCACGTGTGTGGCCCTCCTGGCCGGGGTGCGTGTCCAAGAGTTTCTGGCTCTGGGCCACGTTGGTCTGGAGTCGTGATTTACCAGGTAGGCTCAGTAGTCAGACTGAGTCTACATCAACAGAGTGGTCCTGCGCTGTCCGTCCTGAGGGAGGAAACCGCTGAATGAAGTACCTATTCTGGAGAGCACCGAGCATGAGGCTGGTATCTCAGGAGAGGCCTTAGATTTCATTGAAGGACACACCATTACTGAAAGGCTGGATGATGGTCGCCTGTCAGTACTGAATTGACTAGAGTTTATTCGAGAAAGATCCGGGTGCTTAATCCTGAGTTGAGAAGGATTCTGAACCGAGAATATCTCCATCTTTGGGAAGGTCTGTGGCAGAGACTTTGCTAAAGTTCCGTGTAAAACTCTGGCTGCTAGACTGGTGAGAAAGGCCTATCCAGGTGAACTAAACCCACTCTGGCTAGAGTGGCGACGAGAGTTTATCGCTGCAAGCAGGATTGTTTTCAAACCAGGTTGAAAACAAAATCAATATTTTTTACTTATTGCTATAATAATTATTCCCAAAAAATATGTAAAAAAAAATGTTTCCTCAGATTAGGCCGATACGTATTATTCTACATATTTTTGGTAAAAAAATAAAAAATAAAAAAATAAATCGCAATAAGCGTTTATTGATTGGTTTGCGCATAAGTTATGGCAGAGATCTGCAATTTGTATTGTGACTGCGACTTTATGGCGGACACTTTGGACACCTTTGACACATTTTTGGGGCCATTGTCATTTTTACAGCGATCCGTGCTATAAAAATGCACTGATTACTGTAAAAATTACACTGGCAGTGAAAGGGTTAACCACTAGGTGGCACTGGAGGGGTTAACTCAGTACTAGGGAGTGATTCTTACTGTTTAGGGGGCATGGCTACGAGTGACACGTCACTGATGACCATTTCCGATCACGGGGGAATAGCCATCAGTGACATGTTACTATGCAGAATAGGGGAATACATTGTTTACAAAACATTGAGTTCCCAGGACCCGCAAACACATTTGCGAGGCACGCAGTGCCCATTTGCCTGCCTGTGCCATTGTGTCAACGTACATCTGCGTGCGTCGGTCAGCAAGTGGTTAAACTCCAATCTGGTGTCTTAAAGAAAAGATTGGAAGAAAAAGGTTATGATCGTGATTCTCTGGAGGAAACTATCTAGCAGGTGACTAAGCTAGACAGGTCAACATTACTGGTTGATGGCCCTAGGAAGGTGAAGAACAGACCCATCATACCCTTCATTACAACTTTTTCGACAACATTTTTTAATCAAAAAAATTATTCGCCGACATTGGCATATATTGGGAAATGACAGGATTATTGAAACATTCCTACCAGTTAATCCACAGGTGATCTTGAGAGGGGTTTCCTCCTTTAGGGACAGGGTTGCCCCCAATGTTGTGGATCCTCCCACCAAAAGGGAGTCCATTTTCCAAAACATTACAGGATACCATCAGACCACATTTTTCCACATACTTTTGGGAGACTTCAGATGTGTTTTTGCAAAATGTAGCCAGGCTTGGATGTTTTCCTTTTTAAGAAAAGGCTCTGTCTTGTCACTCAACGCCATAGCCCAGACATATGAAGAATACAGGAGATTGTTGTCACATGTACCACACAGCCAGTGCTTGCTAGATATTCCAGCTGTGTCTTAATGTTGCTGTAGGCCTCTTGACAGCCTCCCTGACCATTTTTCTTTTCGTCTTTTCATCAATTTTGAAGTGCTGTCCAGTTCTATCTAATGCATTGGAAATTCTTTTCTCTCTTCTCCTGACCGATACCTTCTAACAATTAGATCCCTCTGATGCTTTGGTAGCTCTCTGGACCATGGCTTTTGCTGTAGGATGCGCCTAAGAAAATGTCAGGAAAGACCTATTAGAACAGCTGAACTTTATTTGGGGTTAATCAGAGGCACTTTAAATGATGGCAGGTGTGTACTGACTCCTAGTTAACATGAGTTTGAATGTGATTGCTTAATTCTGAACACAACTACATCCCCAGTTACAAGAGGGTGTGTACATTTATGCATTATTTTTTTATTTTTTTTATCACCCCCCCCAAAAAAAATTCAGTTTGTTTTTTCAATTGAGTTGTACAGTTTAGAGCCGGTGCTATGTTAAATTTAGGGGGAGAATTCAGAGAAATAGTTGGCTCTGAATTAGTTTGATTGTTTAAATTTGGGTCTCTGCTCTAGCTTAGCTGTACTGTGCATGCTGGGGAGGGGTAAAAGGGAGGCAGACGCCATTGCCTCGAGGTTCTTCCTCGTGTGGCGTCCACCATTGGGGTAGCCATTCCACGACACCCCTGCATATGGCCCTCCTGGCCGGGGTGTGCGTGGGTAGCAGTGTTCCTGGACCACAATGGCCCGGAGCAATTGATCTACTGTGCGGGCCCAGTGTTTGACTGGGTCCCCAATTTGGAGGGGGTCCTGAGCTGTCCGCCCAATTGGAGGAGGCTGACCGATGAGGAGTCTTTTCGAAGGATACCAAGCACGAGGCTGGTGTTCCAGGAGAGGCCTGTTTATTAATCGAGGGACTATCTGACAGGCTGGAAGTTGATCGCCTGTCAGTCGCTAACTTGCAAAAACTAACAAAAGGAGGTCCGGATGCTAAATCTACTGGGAGAGGATTCTGGACCATAATTGTCTCCATTCTTTTGTGAGGGTCTGTGGCAGAGACTTGATCCTGAGTTCGAGAGACATTCTGGCTGCCTGGCTTGTGAGAGAGGCCTGTCCAGGTGCGCTATGCCCACTCTGGCTGGAGTGGCGAAGTAAAGTATCGTTGGAAGCTGGACTGTTTCTTGTATGCAGTTACACCTGAATCTGCTGTCTCCTATTTGCTATCCCTTTACTCTTCTATTGTTTAATCGTTTTTACCCGGCTGGGTAATAAAGCGCAGAAAATACATTCTCTTTACTACAACTCTCATCAAGTACCCTAGACGGCGGAGATACAGAGGTAACATGCCACCCAAAACAAACCAGCAGCTCCTTCGGGGGTAGTGCTACACAATCTAGGTGGAAAAACGTTGTCTCGTTTTTTTACATCACAGAAACCTGACATTTTAACAGGGGTGTGTAGGCTTTATACATCGACTGTATACTGTATATATTACCCGAAAACAAAATGTAATACATTGCCCCAATCGTTAGATGTGGTGGCTGCATTTGCTTTTTTTTTCCCTCTGTTTTCACCTAGTGATCCTGCCAGTAACAGACCTCCTGTATTGTGTGCCTACACTCTGAAAGAAGGAGCAACAGAGACACCTTTGGACAGCAGCGTTTTCAGTCTAGGGGGAGGGAAGTGTTATGCCTTGTACACACAATCGGAATTTTGGTCGGGATAAACTCAGACGGAATTTCGTTGCAGCTGTCTTGCATGCACACTGTCATACCAAATTCTGACCGTCAAGAACGTGG
This sequence comes from Rana kukunoris, assembly GCA_029574335.1. Classification (NCBI taxonomy): domain Eukaryota; kingdom Metazoa; phylum Chordata; class Amphibia; order Anura; family Ranidae; genus Rana; species Rana kukunoris. The sequence goes on along the minus strand of CM056050.1, from coordinate 130,218,374 downwards.
TGACGTACAACACTACGACGATCCGAGGAAAATTAAGTTCAATGCTTCCGAGAATGCGTCGACTTGATTCTGAGCATGCATGTTTTTTCTTCTTCCATACAGACAAATGGAATTTCCGAAGGAAAAACTTAGATGGGGCATACACACAGTTGGAATATCCGATGAAAAAATTCCGTCTGACTTTTTTCATCAGAAATTCTGATCGTGTGTACAAGGCATTAGCTGTATTAGCAGATTTAGATACATTAAACAAATTAAAGCCAAACTACAGCTAACACTTTATAAGCAGTTGTAGCAAACCGTTTTTTCCTTTTGGGATAAAGATTTTGCATTTAAAAAATGCTGATTATAATAAGCACTCCTGCCAGTGATAAATGGATTTTCTTGTCCCTGTAACTTGTTCATCTGTTGGACAGCTTGTTCTGTTTAAAACCAACAGACTTCCTGGCCAAATCCCCAGGTAAAAATAAAGGAAGGCAAAAAAAAAAGAAAAAATAATACAGCCAACACATTGAATCCTTTTGGGTTTAATAATTTACCGTATTACTGCTTTAAGGCACAGGTAAAGCTTTCTTTCTGTCAGTTTTTCTTTTACCTGTAGATGGCAGTAAAGTAACATATTTGGATGTAAAAAAAAATGAGTGTATGTATGCCTCATTTGCAATGTTTAAAGGCGCCTTTGTCTGCAGCGTTCAGCAGCAGCAGCAGCGTTGTGATTGTATACTTAGACACACACATTGGTCAAGCTGGTGCCAGTCTGGGCACTGTGACATGTAAGCGCATAAAATAGGGGGATTGGTTTTAAATGACATTTTAATAAAACTGTGTTGGTGGAGCACCTTTACCCTGAAGTTGGATTTAATATTTCTTCACTAAAGACACACGATGGATGGGAGGCGTTTAATAGAGCGCAAGATAAAGATTTGCAAAAATGTATGGAGAAAAACCAGCAAAACCCAACAAAAAATCAGGAAAAATCTGACCGTTTCACACTATCATACAGTGCTTATTCATGAATAAGCACTGTATGATAGTGTGAAACGCGTCAATTATTCTCCTGATTTTTTGCTGTGATATGTTCATGTTGTGACCAGTTTTATTAAAAGGAACCACTTTTTTGGAGTGCGGCTGTCCCAGTTTTTCTCCATACATTTTTGCATACTATTGCAGTGCCTGCACCCAGGTGTTTGGACTCCACCTTGCAGTTCCCTGGGACTTCTGAGCGGTAAACTTTCTTTCTCAAGATAAAGATTTGGATGTGATCATAGTTCAACAAGGACATACTATTTGCACATTTGTTCTTACATAGCACAAGCTAATTAGATTTTTTGTGCACAAATTTATCACGAATGGGACATTAACCACTTGCCGAACGCCACACGCCTATTTACGTCAACAGAATGGCACGGGCAGGCAGATTGGCGTACAGGTACGTCCATTTAAATCTGCCGCCTCGCAAGTGCGGCCACGGGTCCCGGGAACTCGATGTTCCTGGGCGTCCCGCGATTGCAGTCGGCAAGAGCAGAACAGGGGAATGCCTTTGTAAACAAGGCATTCCCCTATTCTGCCTAGTGACACTGTCAATGATGACCGTTCCTCGCAATCAGGAATGGTCATCAGTGACATGTCACGTGTAGACACGCCCCCTAACAGTAAGAATGACTTCCTAGGGAACACTTAACACCTGCAGCCCCACCTAGTAGTTAACCCCTTCACTGCCAGTGTCATTTTTTTACAGTAATCAGTGCATTTTTTAAAGCAGGAATCGCTGTAAAAAATGACAATGGCCCCAAAATGCTGTCAAAAGTGTCCAATGTGTCTGCCATAATGTCGCAGTCACGATAAAAATCGCTGATCGCCGCCATAACTAGTAAAAAAAATATATTAATAAAAATGCCATAAAACAGTCCCCTATTTTGTAGAAGCTATAACTTTTGCGCAAACCAATCAATAAACGCTTATTGCAATTTTTTTTACCAAAAATATGTAGAAGAATATGTATCGGCCTAAACTTCATTTTGGGGGATATTTATTATAGCAAAAAGTAAAAAATATTGAATGTTTTTCAAAATTGTCGCACTTTTTTGTTTATAGCGCAAAAAATCTAAATGGCAGATGTGATCAAATACCACCAAAAGAAAGCTCTATTTGTTTGAAAAAAAGTGCGTAAATTTTGTTTGGCAGCCACTTCGCACGGCCGTGCAATTGTCAGTTAAAGCAACGCATTGTTGAATCGCAAAAAGCGGTCTTTAACCACCAAAATTGTCCGGGGCTGAATCGATTAATATATGAATTTGTTGATTTAATCCCTACAGGTTTTTGTTTCTTTTTTGGATTTCATTGCACCGTATTGTACATTTTAAAGTTTAAAGGTACAAATCACGTAACACATATAAGTTAAGGATTTTTTTTAGTCGAATAGCGCCTACTTTTTTTTTTGTTTAATTTGCTTTATATGGCACTAATAAAAGGAAAAGGAAAGGAAAGGAAACTCCTTTGACCAGCAAATAAATTAACTTTACAAAGTAAAAAAATATTTTTGAACAGGCTGGGTTTAAATTTGAAGTATTATTTGTTCACAATGTATAATGGGGTGTACAGTTTTGGCATCTACTGAGATGAATAAACTTCCGCACATGTGTGGGAATAATGTCATCCCGTCATGGCAGACAAAATGGCCAGGAGACGTCTGTCTGAAGATGTCAGATGTAATGTGCATTTCCGACTGGCTGGATGTTGGCACCAAACTGTAACAGTCCCCGTCCTACTTTTTCTTGGATAGAACAACAACCCACCTGGTGGTAGCTGGATGCCTTTGCCATATTGTACAAATCTCCTAGCCATTGGTCCACTCGTGACATTCCTTGCTGTAGGCCTTAATATCTGAATAATGGATAGTCCACACAAAGAATATATTTTCCACTTTATTATTTCTTTACATAATTGCTGTGACATCTAACATCACATTGACATACTCGCAGAACTCTTCACCGCAGAATGCCATACACAGGAACAGGCATTCTGTAGAAGTCATTTGGGCTGAAACACCAGAACATACCTGTAACGGGATCACCCGTAATGCCCAGAGACTTTTGAGGGATGGGGGATAATCCTGTGCCAGCGGCACTAAGGACTCTTGGGTCTAAGGTCACCCTGTGCCCCTTTTGGGCATATGGTGGCTGATAAATAATAATTAATGTATTGCAGGATATCTTTGAGATATTACAAGTTGTTGGTTAATGTTGACCCACACCAGGTCAATAGACTCCTAAGATATTCCATTGTCCATTGTGTAAGGCTGTAGAGGTGTTAATTCAGGTCTACTCCTGAGACCTTTCATTGTGTATAGATGTGTTGTGACTCTAAAGGTCAGACGTCTCTCTTCAGGTGTATTGAATAAGCATGTCAATTATGTTTAGTAAAGGAATGTGTTTTGTGTAACAGGTGGAATGGAACTTCTCAAGCTGTATGCGGAGACAGAACGTCTGTCTAAAATGTGGAATGTGACTTCTCAGGTGTAGTAATTAGGTCATGTTAAAAATGTCAGCCCAGCGGCCGAAATGTCTGGATACTGATTAGTAATTAGCCCATCTGAATTTGTATTGAAGCCCCAGTGTGTGATGAGGGGGGTGGATAGTTTGATCGCAGTTCCTGTGATTACTGAAACATGCCTTGTACTCTATATAAGAGAGCAAACCTTTAAAGAGTTTTTTCATTCATTTGAAACCAGAACCCAGAGCTGTGTGTCTCGGTTATTCTGGGGAATTGATATGGATCGTGTCTGCTGATTTGTCGGTGTGTCGGATAAGCAGTCTTGAGTGGATGGAAGATCGTAAACAGTGGTGACCATTACAGTGGTGGCACAGCAGTGGGATGGTTCCATCGCCAGAAGGACGGCTACAAGGACACAGGACAATGGAGACGCTGTATGAATGGCTGAAGCTCTCTTCCCTCATGGACTTACTGGAGAGCTGGGGCAGATCGGCCAGCAACCGTAAGAGAAGGGACATTATTGCAGAACTTGTCAAAATGGATAGAGCTAAAAGGCCCAGCGTAACAGTCAGGACACCCGAGGAAGAATTTTTTGATCGGGCTGTTTAACGTAAACTGGCACAGTATGGACCTAATCCTCCACTGTGGATCATAGACCGGGTTATAGCGGCTGTGGATGCCACTTGGCTACAGCAAAGAGGTGCTGCAGCAGCAGAAGTCACAGCAGCACCAACTGAAGAGAGGGGAAAGGTACAGATGCCAGTCACCATGGAAGTGGAGTGCCAGGGAGCCGGGGCAGTTGGCCCCTCTCTCCAGCAACAAGCTGAGGTGGTAAAGCTTTTACTCCCAGCTGAATCACTGGGAACAGAGCAGAGTGCCACGGGCCTCTGCTGCCAACTAACAGAAGACGGGGTTCCTGTGGTAGTGGATGGGACTTCAGTCTTCACTGACACAACCCCAGAAAAGGGTGCGGCACACAGACAGGAGGATATCAGCTTTGCTTTGCAAGCACGGGGGGATTTTCACCTACCACCAGTGGATGGGATTTCAGTCTCCACTGGTATACCCCAGGGATGGGGGGCAGTTGGCCCAGATCCCCAATAGCATGATGGACTGAGCCCAGCCACTCTGTCTTCTGTCCAGCGGCTGAAAGGACTCCAGGGAGAAGGGCCAGTCCAGGCCTCTCCCCAGCGGCAGACATGTTCTCTGAGAGAGGCAGAGGATGCGGGGTGATTAATGCTCAGTTTGGAGCAATTTATTTGGGGTACAGTATGGATACCAGCATTGGAGGACTGGAACTACTGACTAACTTCGGAGTCAACCCATTTGGGGTTCCCTCCTGTGTCAGTCTCCCACCGAAAGGGGAGAGATGTAACGGGTTGACCTGTGACGCCCAGAGACTTTTGAGGGATGGGGGATACTCCTGTGCCAGCGGCACTAAGGACTCTTGGGTCTAAGGTCACCCTGTGCCCCTTTTGGGCATAGGGTGGCTGATAATTAATAATTCATGTATTGCAGGATATCTTGAGATATTACAAGTTGTTGGTTAATGTTGACCCACACCAGGTCAATAGACTCCTAAGATATTCCATTGTCTATTGTGTAAGGCTGTGTAAGCCCAAAATGCGATAGCCCAAACGTTCCAAACAATGGAATGGGATGGTAGTCCTGGATGAACCATCTCCCCCGGGGATGGAACACCCCCAATCCAAAGACGCTTCATCTTATTCGGTTCTGTTGCAACTATGACCCAATTACTAAGGCCGCATTGACTCACTTGTCTGCTCATCTATTCCCCCCTTCTTTTCCAGCTAATTTTGCACGCACCCCACTCCTGATGACTGGCTTTAAACGTCAAGAAACGCGTTGAGTCTATGCTCAGGGATGCCAAGATAAGCTTGCCCAATGATGTATTCTCATCCAACTGCTCTCTCATAAATTATTTTTCTTTTTGGATAATCATGTTTACTGGATTTGTATGTCAATGTTATTGTGATTGCTTTTATTAGTCATGTCCTGGATTCTGAACATTCAAATATGCCAATGTAATTATTACTACATGTATTATGCCTTTGCTAGCATGATCTCTGTATTATATATTATGATACATATTACATTATGATTTTTATATTTGACTCTTTGATTTTCTTTTCTCAGAATGATTATTTAGCAATTTCTTTTGACCACAGAGAATTCCCTGATGGGACTGTGTCAGTTAATCCATCTTCGATATCCTAAATTATTCCACACGTCCTTCCATGCCTCATCTAAAATCCCATGGCCCAATTCTTCTAATTTTCTCTATGTTAACCGGGATGGAGGCATGGTCAAGGTATATTTGGTCTCCAACAGGTTACTTACTTTCTTTCAAAAATCAATGGGCTGTAGTTTGCATAACATCAAGGATAATAGTGCTAACACTAGACTATATGGGGAGCTGTGCAAACGGCTGGGACCCAGAGCACCATGGAGGAAATCCTCTTTTCTTTAGTACACTAGTTTTTCTCTCCATGTCCGATTCTATATCATAGATCAGCCAGGGGCAAATATGTCTTAATAACAAAGCCACCTACAGTAGTAGCAGTCTAGCTTAATGCACCTGCTAACAAGCAGCCAGGGAGGTTGCTCTTGTACACCATGGGCCAGATTCACAGAGCGATTACGCCTGTCTAACTGGTGTTAGACTGGAGTAATTCCAAATTACGCGCGTTTTTTAGCTAGTCGGAAAGCTCAAACCATGAATAGACGGCTGTGGGCTTCAATTCGACTGGATTACGTGTTCGTACGCCTTCGGATCTACGCTGCAATAAAATTGCGGCCACTGGGTGGACTTCCCGTCGTTTTCCGCGTCGGGGTATGCTAATGAGCTTTTGCCGGCGATCCCAGAAATTACGATCTTCAATCGCAATCTCTTACGGCACCTTTAGTCATCTTTTTTTTTACGTAACACTATACCAGCTTTTTGCTGGTCTAATATTAGACAGCCCATGTTAAGTATGGCCGTCGTTCCCGCGTCAAATTTCTACGTTTTCCGACGTCTTTTATTATTTTTTACGTAAAAAGTCGTCCGGGAATAGGAATGTTCGTAAACGACGCTACTTAAACAACGAATGACGTAACAACGTTATTTCGCGCAATGCACGGCGGGAAATTTCTGAACGGAGCATGCGCAGTTCGATCGCCACGGGGACGCGCTTAATTTAAATGCTTCACGCCCCCCAATCGCGTATTTCGATTACGCGGCGAGAAATAGACTACGCCGCCGTAGCGTATGGGCAAAAACCTACCAGGATTCGGTGTAGAGCCTGGTGAAATACGGCAGCGTAGAGTATTTCGATTACGCAGCGCAATATTAAGTGTATCTGAATCTGGCCCCTTGTTTCAGACCAGTGGCTCCCTAGGTAGTGAAACCACAATCAAGCTTTCATCTTTTAAAGTGGTAGTAAAGTTGCAAGGTAAAGGCTTTGAAATTATTTAAAAAGAGGGGGGGGGGGTGGGACTTTGAATGAGGCATATAGCGAACTTGCCATAGGCCTCCATCCCTGTAAATGGATAAAAATGGTAAAAGTGGGACTTTGAATGAGATGCGATTTTAGCAATATGCAATTAAATATAAACATGGAAAATAAATTGTATGTAACCATGTGACCAAGCTCAGAGTTGTCAACCAAAAAGCACTAAACCAAATTAATCTGTCTAACTGATGTAAGTAAAAACAGAGGTTTAGTTGCAAGCATTTGCAAATACCTGGGAAGCTGCAGCGCCAACTCCACGGCACTCTGCATGGCTGCAGTCCTATCTATAAATTTAAGGTCTCCTGAAAGGGAGCCCAGGTGTGCTAATCACCAGGCAGAGGACAGGTGATGGCCTAAAACCCGCCCCTACCTAGAGTTGGTATGGCAAATGAGAGCACTGGAAAAAAAGAAAAAAGTAGGAGTGGAACAAGGACTGCCCAAAAAACCAAAATACCACCGGACTAAAGGCAGACCGACTCCAACTGGGTCCGCCAGTAAAAAAATGACAATGCATTAAAGAACTGATCAGTGGTAAATCTGTGCAGGCACTCCATTCCACTCCTAAATCGCATCTCCATCCTGGGATAATGTTTAAAAAGAGGGGGGGTGGGACTTTGAATGAGGCCTATAGCGAACTTGCCATAGGCCTCCATCCCTGTAAATGGATAAAAATGGTAAAAGTGGGACTTTGAATGAGATGCGATTTTAGCAATTAAATATAAACATGGAAAATAAATTGTATGTAACCATGTGACCAGGCTCAGAGTTGTCAACCAAAAAGCACTAAACCAAATTAATCTGTCTAACTGGTGTAAGTAAAAACAGAGGTTTAGTTGCAAGCATTTGCAAATACCTGGAAAGCTGCAGCGCCAACTCCACGGCACTCTGCATGGCTGCAGTCCTATCTATAAATTTAAGGTCTCCTGAAAGGGAGCCCAGGTGTGCTAATCACCAGGCAGAGGACAGGTGATGTCCTAAAACCCGCCCCTACCTAGAGTTGGTATGGCAAATGAGAGCACTGGAAAAAAAGAAAAAAGTAGGAGTGGAACAAGGACTGCCCAAAAAACCAAAATACCACCGGACTAAAGGCAGACCGACTCCAACTGGGTCCGCCAGTAAAAAAATGACAATGCATTAAAGAACTGATCAGTGGTAAATCTGTGCAGGCACTCCATTCCACTCCTAAATCGCATCTCCATCCCGGGATAATGTTTAAAAAGAGGGGGGGTGGGACTTTGAATGAGGCATATAGCGAACATGCCATAGGCCTCCATCCCTGTAAATGCTTTGAAATCCCTGTTACGGCTTTGAAATTAAGTCCTCCTTAAGCATGCTGTCACCACTCTAGAGGCTTCCATCCTAATCTGGTCTTCCTTCTGAAATCGCGGGCTGTGGTCTCTCGGATACTCGAAACGCGATGCCGTCATCCCACGCATGCCGAGTATTCTGAACGAACAGCACGGGTATTCCTCTCCTTCAGAGCACATGTTGCCGGTGACGTCACCGGCTGCTGTTTACTAAAATATCTCCTAAAAAGTACATGTTTAAGGGAAATTCATTTCAGGTAAGCTTTATTATAGGCTTACCTGTAGGCAAAAATTAAATGGGAGAGTTTACTACCACTCTAAAACAGGTCAGCAATGACAACTCAAATATTCCTATTTTCACAGGTTCACTTTCATGTTTTTCTTCCAACAGGCTGCAATTTAGCAACGGTGTGGGTGTATACTGGATAAAGTAAAGTATATGCGAGCTCCATAGAGTGGTAATGTGCTGAATGAACATCCGTCAGCGTGTTACAACACAGCTTCCTGTATCAGAGCCATCACATGGTGACCACAGGGCTGTCTCCGTCACTGGAAGATGCACAGTGATTTCTAGGAAGTGGATAACCAATGTCATTAGAACAGAACGCCTCATATTAGATTTCAACATTAAGGAAGTACGTTCCAGTGAACATGTAGCCGGCAATATCGACCCTCCCTCTTACTAATGGGATTACAGTTAGCAAAAAAATTGGGAAGGTTCCCCAGTGGGGCTTTGGACAGCAGTGTAATACAGTTGAAAAATTAGCAAATGGATAGCAAAAAAGGGGTACATTTATTGAAATTGTACAGGTATCACAATGAATGAAGTTACAACATTTAAAAGGCTGGCCAATAGGTAAAATACATGATCCACAATGTAGCTTATATTCAAGTTTACACAATACTGTGCACATTTTTACACATTAGATTGCTGAACGTGGTGAAATCCTCGATGCGTTTCGACCTCTGTAGGGGTCATCATCAGGGGGAAATTGGCTCTATAAAAAACACATTACATAATTTCAGATATAGAAAAACATCATCATAAGTCCCATTTGGGGTCTAACATGAGATATTTACCGCTGAAGTGGAGTGGATGGTCCCATGGCCAGATGGGTAGCGAATCCCGTAGGGGCACCCACTCCCCCACAGCAGAAGAGCCCGGCCAGAGGGGCTTATAAGAAGCCACACAAGATTGAAGTTAAAGGAAACGTTCTGTACTAGGGGGCTACTATTACTCTCCTAATTATTATTATTATTATTATTTTACAGGATTTATATAGTGTCAACAGTTTGCGCAGTGCTTTAAATATAAAGGGAGACAACACAGCAACAATACAACTCAATACAAGATGGTTAGAAGGGCCCTGCTCCTGCGAGTTTACAATCTAAGATGGAGGGGCTGGTGAAACAAAAGGTAGTAACTGTGAGGCATGAACTGATGAGGGAAGTGGAAGGTTTGGTTGTTAGCTGAAGGCAGAATAGGCCTCCCTGAAGAGATGAGTTTTCAGGGATCGCCTAAAAGTGGACAGGGTAGGGGATAACTGGACAGATTGGGGTAGTAAATTCCAGAGGATGGGAGAGACTCTGGAGAAGTCCTGGAGACGAGCATGTGAGGAGGAGACAAGGGAGCTAGAAAGCAGAACGTTTTGGGAGGTGTGAAGAACGGTTTGGGTGATATTTGGAGATAAGATTGCTGATGTAACTCGGGGCAGAATTGTAAATGGCTTTGTATGTTATTGTTAGTGTTTTGAACTCTATTCGTTGGGCAATGGGAAACCAGTGAAGGGATTGGCACAGAGGAGTGGCAGACACTGAACGTGGCTTTTTCATTATCGTTTCCTGTTCCTGTTGGATCCCAGGTGACTGCTGAGCATTTGTTACTACAGTAAGCACCATCTTGGATACTAACAGCACCAGTAAGACTGTGGGATACCATTTATATTTGAAGTCTGTCTGTACCAATAGTGATGTGATGCATGTTTAAACTGTGGAAGTTCTGGGAGTCACAGCTCCTGGAATTCCCAGCCATTGTTGAGTGCTCCCCAAGTGGAAACTGCAGAATTACATGACTGGAGGGGATTAAAAATAGTTAAGTGTACAGATCTTTTTTATAAAGGGTGGCAGTATAGGTAGAAATTGGAGAGAGAATTTTTGTTAAGAAGAGTTAGACTTAAGCCAGTCAGACAAGAATCAAAATGTGTCTGGTTCAGCAAGGACCAGATGAATTTCCAACCATGTACGGGCAGGCTGGTTGTACACAAGTAGAACAATTGATTGACTTGTGTACAACCAGCCTGTTGGAAAATCTTCTCTCGGTCAGTGTGATTGTGTATCCACATTGACTTTGTTGATAGGGGAATTTAGTTTTTTTCTTTCGTTCAACCCACTGGTTGAAAAGAAAAAAAAAAAAAATGATTCATGTATGGCCAGCCTTAGGCTTTTATTCTACCTCGACGATTCGAGATTTTCCTAGCTTGTGACGGAAAATATTGATTATATGATGACAGGAGGCGAGTATCTATGCATTAATCTTTCTTTATTAATGCTCACAGCAGAATCTATTTCTAATAACTCAATAAAACAAAAAACTTTTTTTGGGGGGCGTGGCCTGGACATGGATCTGTAAAGCTGCTTTTGCTTTGAGCTCCCGGCCAAGACTCCCCTAAAACGGCAAAACACGGATAAAAACCGGCATGAACCCTGCGAGAAGGTACAGCACCAGGGCAACAGCACACAAGACACCCTCAGGAGCGAAGTCGGGGGAAATCTACAAATATTTCAGCAGTTTACAGGGCAAGTCCCCCGGCGCCCAGGCGACCGCACCACGAGGCACGGTCGGTGGATCCCTGGCTGAGGCCTACGCCGTATCTACAGCCACTGACCTACCTGAAGCGGCCACATCACCGACGGAGCTCCCGGGGACACACAGAGACCGACCCGAAGCGGAGACACCCACGGTACAGCTAACTGACGCTGAGATGCAGGACCAGGAGATCAGGTCTCTGCTGCTGGCGCTGCCGACGCGCGCGGACATTGAGGCCCTCCCCACGCGCTCAGATATTGAGTCCCTCATCCTCCGGCTGGAGGAGACTCACAACCGCGACATCCAGGAGGTTCGCGGGGAGGTCTCCACACTGTCGGAGCGAGTGACGTCCGGGGAGGCGTCTCTGTCTTCACTAGAGGCCAGAGTAGTGGCGCTGGAACGATCGAGGGACACACATCGCGACACGGCCATCGATCTCCAGCTCCACCTGGAAGACATTGAGGACCGCAGCCGCCGTCAAAACTTACGGGTGCGGGGAGTGCCAGAGGGAGCGGACGGAGAGGACCTGGGAGAGGTGGTTACAAGTTTGTTCAGGGAGGTATTGGGAGCACCGGAGGAAACGATCATCCTGGACCGCACACACAGAGCCCTGGGCCCGAGACCGACGGACGCAGATAGGCCGCGCGACATCATATGTAGGCTACATAGATATGCCCAGAAAGAAGCCATCCTTAGAGGAGCCTGGGACCGTGGGGAGGTGGAGCATGGGGGCACACGGGTCAAAATCCTACCGGATCTCTCCAGGGCGACGCTGCGCCGCAGGGCCCTGCTGCGCCCACTACTGGATCTGGCCAGGCAGAAGAATCTAACCTACCGCTGGGGATACCCACTGTCAGTGACATTCCGTGGGGAATCCGGGTCCTACGTCCTGCAGACAGCGGCGGACCTCCCGGAGCTCTTCCGTTTTATGGAGGCGGAACCCATACAGGTCCCTAATTGGCTCCAGCTGCTACCTAGGCCACCTGGAAGATCTGGCCCCTCGGCCCGCCGCGGAGCACCACATCCTCGACAGCACCGTGGAAGACAGAGAAACCGGTCTGCGCCCCGGGGAGAATTGCGTGAGTAGGCCCTGGGCCGTGTTTACCCTCCCTTGCTCCCTGTCGCTCCTATCCACGATCCCTCTACACCCGCCACATCCCTCCTACCGTTGCCACCACACCATACACTGCCCCGCTGTGAGCTGATCCGCGACACTGTCGGTTGACCCACGGCACCTTCCCGCGCACACCCTGGCTGCCAGATTCCCTCTGGGGCAGCACTGGCCCCGAGCACACCCACGGCCCCTATCCCCGTAGCTGCCTGATCTAGCCGCCTGCCGCCTGGCTGTTGCCCCATGTGCCCATCGTCCCCCTGGGTTGAGTTGTTGTGGGGGGGCGGGGATGGTGTGGAGGATCCAGCAGCCTTAACATATAGCCCACCATGAAGATTTTTCCGGAGGGAGGGGGTGGGGTGCTGTTGGGGTGGGGTGGGTTGCTGTCGGGAAGAGAGATCAAAACGAGGAACTCATGGAACCACTTTGAGACCCAGTTACCACATTTTCTGCCTGCGTTGGGAAGCGGGTGCTATCCCAAGAGCTAACGATCTGACAGCTGTTGCCGTGGAGACGCACCTTACCGGGGCCGGAGAAAATTCCCCAGAGAACTGACGGGGGGAGGGGTGGCGGGGGGGAGGGTGGGATGCTTGATGTGTTTTTGGGGGGGAGGAGGGGGGGGACCTGATGTCTGTGACCAGTCATACGCTCTCTGTCGCTCTTAACAGCCCATGGCTGCTGTTGTTTGAATTATGCTCCTGTGTGCACTTATGTTTCGCTCTGCTCTACTCACTCAAGATACTATGCTTACTGCTCTGTTGGTACCTTAAAACGTAAAAATGTTATTATGATTATAGGTTCTGTTGTTACGTGTTACGCACTATAGATTTATAAGATGGGGGGTAGGCCGGGTAGCCTGACCTAAGTCCCTGTCCGCCAGATACCCCGTTTAGGACGGCGCTCAGTACCCCGACGCCTTCTCTGTGAGGAGGCGCCGGCGAGCGCAATAGCCGTTAGGGCTACTTTAGATCCTTCTTAGAGCTACACGCCCTGGTGTAAGCTTCTGAACCTTCTCACTTCCTCCTCCCCCTAAGGGAGACTGCACTACTTTCCTCTCTCTACTCTATACCTTCCTGGTCCTGCGTGCTCACAGGACCACTACCTATCTCACATCTCCACACTACCCTCCGGACCCCTAGAGTCCACTCCCCCCCCCCCTCTCTCGCGGACATGGACACATTAACTGTGGTGTCCTTGAACGCCAAGGGCCTGAACATCCCCGAAAAACGGAGAATGCTGCTGCATGACATGCGCCGCCTGAGGGCGGACGTTGTTCTGCTTCAGGAGACGCACTTCAGAGATAGTAACCCGCACACACTCAGGAACAGATTCTACCCCACGGTCTACCACTCGCTAAACTCCACGGCTAAATCTAAAGGGGTCTCTATACTCCTATCCGCTAGAGTCCCATGGTCACACGTGGATGCGAGGCTAGATGATAAGGGCCGCTTCCTATTCTTGAAGGGCCGCATTGGGACTGCATTGATTACACTCGCGAACCTATACGCTCCAAATGATCAACAAGCTAGATTTCTGACGAGACAATTAGACCAACTGACGCGCTTCGCGGAGGGCCAACTAATTTTGGGTGGAGACTTTAACGTCCCCCTTATACCGACAGAAGATACCTCTACTGGAATGTCCTCTATTCCAGGAGACGCTCGCAAGCGCATCCATACGGCGTTACATACTGCACAACTGGTGGACGCCTGGCGCCTCTTCCACCCAGGTGAGAAGGACTATACCTTCTTCTCAAAGCCCCACCGTTCCTACTCCCGCATCGACTACTACATGATCCCCCATAGACACCTTGCGGCGGTTAAAGATGTTTCGATCGGGTCAATCACGTGGTCGGACCATGCCCCGATCACACTAGTCTATGGTTTGAGGGATGCCCAAACGGCCCAGAGACACCCCTGGAGGCTAAACGAGAGCCTGCTGCAAGACCCAGACACCATGACAGATGTAGTGAAAGAAATAGGACATTACTTTGACTCCAATGCCACGCAGGATATGGACCCGGGTGTAGTGTGGGAAGCCCATAAGGCGGTGGTGAGAGGGGTACTTATCAAACATGGTGCTCGTCTGAAAAGGCAGAGAACCGAGCAACTTGACTCACTACTGACTAAGCTGCGGGCCCTAGAGACCCAGCACAAAAAGGCTCCGACGATACAGGTGTCTTCAGATTTGAATATAGTCCGTAAACAAATCACTGACATACTCCAGTACAAAGCCAAGGCTGCGTTACAAATTTGTAGGCGTAATGTATACGAATCAGGCAACAAATGCGGGAGAATGCTTGCCCGGGCGATCCGAACACAAAATATGGCATCGTACATACCGCACATTATGTCGCGCGGGGGTCGCAAGATCTCGGTGCCCCAACAGATTTCGCAAGAATTCAGGTCTTTTTACCATTCCCTGTACAACCTACACTACCCACCCCCGGACCCTAGTTCGGACCAGACATTAGAGTACCTCGCGGCATCACATATGCCGGCCCTCACCTTAGAAGCAAGAGAGCTATTAGACAAACCGATATCCCTACCCGAACTCCAAACGGCACTGAAACACTCCAAACCCGGCAAAGCCCCCGGTCCAGACGGACTTACCACCTCGTATTACAAAAACCTCCTCCCACATCTGGGGAACCGCCTGGTGAGCCTACTAAACACCTTAGGCTCAGGAGCAAAACTGCACACTGACACCTTGCAGGCACAGATTGCTGTGATTCACAAGGAAGGGAAGGACCCGGGACAATGCGGGAGTTACCGCCCGATCTCGCTGCTAAACACTGATGTTAAGCTATTCACCAAAGTAATCGCGTCCAGGATCCAACGATATATCCCAGGCCTCATACATTTAGACCAGGTGGGTTTCGTCCCAACCAGGGAGGCCAGGGACAACACGTCCAAGGTGTTGAACTTGCTACATGTCGCAAACACTACAAAGATCCCCTGTGTCTTCATAGGCACAGACGCCGAAAAGGCGTTCGATCGGGTTAGCTGGCAGTTCATGTTTTCCACCCTGAGACACATAGGCATTGGACGGACGATGCTTAACTGGATAACTGCGGCCTATACAAATCCGACGGCTAGGGTCAAGGCAAACGGAACACTATCAGACCCATTCCCGATTGCCAACGGGACCAGACAGGGTTGCCCTCTATCACCCCTCCTGTTTGCACTGTCACTAGAGCCGTTCCTGAGACGCATACGGATGTGCCCCGATATCACAGGAATAACAATAGGGAGTGATCAATGTAAAGTCTCGGCCTACGCCGACGATATGTTGTTCTCTCTGACGAACCCATTGACATCCCTGCCGAACCTGATGCGTGAATTCGACTCCTATGGGAAACTGTCCAATTTGAAAATAAACCTGTCCAAATCTGAGGCAATGGGAGTGGGAACGCCTAAATCCCAGCTATCCCGCCTTCGAAACAGCTTTGGTTTAAAGTGGACGGATGTGGCGCTGACATACTTAGGAACGCGAATTCCCTCTAAACTATCTGAGGTCTTTAAACTTAACTTTCCGCCCTTGCTAAAAACAGTACAAAAGTTGCTAAGTCAATGGACCACTGGTCTTCATTCTTGGTTTGGTAGATGCAATATTCTCAAAATGACCATTTTACCAAAATTCCTATACCTACTGCAGGCCCTCCCTGTACATATTCCACCAGAATACTTCAAACAAGTACAATCCATGTTTGGAGCGTTCCTATGGGCGGGAAAACATCCTAGAATACACAAAACAGTCCTCTCCCTACCCAAACAATTCGGTGGCCTAGCCGTTCCAGACATCCGGACGTACTACCACGCGGCGCACCTGAATCGCCTTATTGACTGGTGCCGACATGAGTCGACCAAACTATGGCCACGACTGGAGCAGGCGCAAT
Organism: Rana kukunoris; assembly: GCA_029574335.1. Classification (NCBI taxonomy): domain Eukaryota; kingdom Metazoa; phylum Chordata; class Amphibia; order Anura; family Ranidae; genus Rana; species Rana kukunoris. The sequence goes on along the minus strand of CM056050.1, from coordinate 130,202,245 downwards.
GTGGGATTCTACTGCGACGCGCTCCCTGGTGTCACTCCTTGACACAAAAGGATGTGCACCGTCATCCCCTTATAGGTAATACCATTAAGGTATGCACACGGTTAATGTCACAGACCCGCCTATCATCGGCAGTCTCACCGCTGCGCCCAATTTTGGGCACCCCCCTGTTCGTACCTGGGAATGGCGATGCTAAATTTCGCGCACTACGGGATTCTGGTATCTACCAAGCCTCACATTTTGGAGGGTCGGGTCGGTGGAGGACGGTGGCTGAGCTGATGGACGAAGGGGGCCGATTCCGGCTGGATTTTATGAGGGCCGGCCAGCTTAGTCACTTTCTGAGAACCATCCCGCCTCCCAACACCACAGACCAACCACTCACGACCCTGGAAGAGCTATGCTCGGAGACAGGCACGTTACCACATGCCCTGTCCATGATGCACACAATATTAATTGCGCCAGTGGAGGGATATCGGATTCCGTGTTTTGATAGTTGGGAACGAGACCTGGATTGTCAGTTCTCTGTCGATAGACGACAGCGGATTCTGACGTTCACTCACAAATCGTCGGTCTGCACTAAAATACAAGAAACCAACTACAAAATCCTGACAAGGTGGTACAGGACCCCCGTCCTGCTGAGTAAACTTTTCCCGACAGTATCAGACCTCTGCTGGAGGTGCCAGTCGGACAAAGGGACACTGCTGCATGTCTTCTGGTCATGCCCGCGCTTGCAGATGTTCTGGAAAGAGATCAGACGAATCTCACAAAAATTTACAGACCGCACAATTCCTGATGACCCAGCGTACTTTCTCCTGCATGTGACTGACACCCCCACACGCATATACAAAACATCTGTCATCCGCCACTTAATGGATGCTGCCAAGGCATGTATCCCGCTCTGTTGGAAATCGCCGCACCCGCCAACGGTAGCCATGTGGCTACGGAAGGTGGATGAGATTAACAAGATGGAGGATCTTATCCTGACAAAACAGGATAGGAGTGAAGTCTACTCCCAGACCTGGCAATTGTGGAACATTTTTACATACTCAGAGGAGGGCCAGGCCCTTAGGAGAGGTAGTTAGAGCTCCCCGACGGGGTACACGACACGAGGACAGCCGAGTTGCCCGGCCGGCCACCCCTTAGATGACCCCGCCTGGAGGTGACGGCTCTCCATGCCCGCGAGTTCCCCCCCCCCTCCCATTCCTCTCCCCCTCACTCCCCCTCTACCCCCTTCTTCCTTTCCTTCTCTCTTCTCTTCTTTTTCCCCCTCCTATTGTCCTCTGGACATCTACTGTGCTCCTATTATCTCTTCTCACGCTTAGTTAACGGAAAATGAGGGAGGCTGGGTCCGCGGGACCGCAGTGACCCGAAGCACCTTACGAATGCACATGGATCACACAAGATCGCTATGAGAGCTTCGGCGGGGGCGCGGTGGGGGCGGGGGGTGATACCTCCGCTGCCCACTTCCAGCCCCTGGCGGAGTATGGTATCGCACATATTAAGTACCAACTAAATCTGGAATCTCTGCATGTTCACCTCTTTGAAGTTATGTTTTGTGATGCTAATCTGTTGTACCATTGTTATAGGTCATGTGGACCAGTCTTCTGTTATGAATAAATAAACAATTTAAAAAAAAAAAAAAAAAAAAAAAAACTTTTGAAACAGACTACCACTCTCAGCAGTCCATATAACCTCTAGCCACGCCCCTGACAGTGACCTCCATAAAAGGGGCTGTCTGTGAAGGTTCCTCCTCTTTCTTGATGCAATGACTCTTAAATGTAGAACGGTCCAAAACGGAGGATCGAAGCGTGTCTCCGGCGTTCCGACCGACCAGTCGACCTCTGACAGCTTCCGACGGGAAGCTAACCATCAACCGTGACCCAACAGGGGTTTCCGGAACAAACTGATTCCCAACGAGGGTACTCAAGTGAGCTGCGTTCCAACGTGAAGGCAGGATTCAATCATTCTCCAAACAGGACTCTCCGTCTGAAAGGTCCAGGTCGGCACTCAGTAACCTGCGGAAAATGAAAACAATCGTAATAGGGAGGGTCGGGAGGGAAGATACTCGCCTCCTGTCATCATATAATCAATATTTTCCGTCACAAGCTAGGAAAATCTCGAATTATATATCAGACAGGAGGCTCATATCTATGCAAGTTCAAAGCTAGAATTTTAGGTATGTAGATATGATAAGACACAATATACAGTAACCCTAAGAGAGGACTGACAAGGAGATGTGATCCTGTGGTCTAAAGTAAAACTGACGGAACGTGGTCTCAGAAGACCAATCCGCCGCTCTCAAGAGATCTAAAAGAGAGCCTCCTGATACGACTACCTTGGTAGCCATAGCACCCCTGGTGGAGTGAGCCCCGAATAGGGTAACGTCGATCCCCGCCATCTCCATGGCGGCCCTCACCCAGCGTGCCAGAGAGGCTGATGAGACGGGAAGGTGAGGTTTGACGTAGGACACTATAAGTTGAGAAGATTCCGCGGAACGCAAGGTAGCGGTTTGAGATTCGTATGCCTGGAGGCAACGAACGACACAGAGGAGTGGGTGAGCCGGGAAGGAAGGATAGAAGACAGAGTGAATACCGGTTTTGGTCCTGCGTACGATGGAAAATTCAACACCGTGCGGCGAGAATTGTCGCCTGGAGATGTCTAGAGCCCTAACGTCTGACACTCTCTTGATGGAAATTAGACATAGGAGGACCGTTAGTTTCATGGATAAAAGTCTCAGGGATAGGTCCGTGTTGTCCCCCCAACTAGCGAACATATCAAGCACCTTGGATACATCCCAGGTTGCTTGGTATCTAGGCCTAGGGGGACGTTGAAACTTCACGCCTCTTAGAAGTCTACATACCAGTGGATGTCTGCCAACTGGCAAAGAATCCACGGGGCAGTGATAAGCTGAGATAGCTGATCGATAGATGTTAATCGAGCTGTATGATCTACCAGATTCATAAGAGTCAGCCAGGTAATTCACTACTAGTGATACAGGGGCCTGTACGGGATCAACCTGTCGTTGATTACACCAACGAACCCAGCGTTTCCAGGCTGATCGATATGCCGATCTAGTCCCGGGGGCCCAGGCCATGGTGAGGAGATTCTGAGCTGATTCCGAAAGGTCTCTATCTGGGGCTGGGATCCTGAAACCAACCACGCCAGAAGTGGCAGGTTGTTCTCCAGAACCAGGGGGTGAAGATCCCCACTCGGATTGGTGAGAAGGTGAGGGAAGTGGGGGATCAGCCTGGGGAGGTCTACCGTCATCCCCAGTAATAGGGGGAACCATGGTTGGGTCGGCCACCAAGGCGTAATCAATACCACAATCGCCCTCAGGTTGGTTATTCGTAGGAGAAGTCTGGGAATCATTTGGAAAGGGGGAAACGCGTAATGTGTCCCCTCCGGCCAAGGTTGGCGAAGAGCGTCCACCGCATATGCCTCCGGGTCCGGCCTCCAGCTGAAGAAGCGAGGCAGTTGGTGGTTGAGACGGGAGGCGAAGAGATCTGTAGACAGCGGACCCCAGAGCCGCTGCAAGCGAAGAAATATTGACCGATCCAGTCTCCAGTCGCTGGAGTCGCGAAGATATCGAGAATTCCAGTCGGCTACTGAGTTGGAGACTCCTGGGATGTATTCCGCTATAGGGGTAATGTCGTGGGATAGGCAAAAGTGCCAGAAATCCTTCGCGATATACGCCAGAACTTTGCACCGCCGCCACATTGTCCATGCGAAACAGGATACAGCCTGTGGAAGTATGAGGCATAAAACTCTTGACAGCGAATAGGGCTGCCAAAAGTTCCAGCGCGTTGATGTGAAGAGAGGTTTCCGTTGCGGACCAAGTCCCTCCTGTGGAGGCTGTACCGCACCGGGCGCCCCAGCCCTGTCGACTGGCGTCCGATTCTATGACGACGTCCGGGCTGGGGTTGAAGATGGTTCTGCCGTTCCATTCGACGGCGTGGTGAAGCCACCATTTCAGTTCTTCGGTAGTCTCTTGGCAGAGAGGAATCTCGTCTAAATATCTGAGGCACTGTCTCAAGTGCATAATTTTGAGCCTCTGAAGGGCCCTGTAATGCAGCGGGGCCGGAAAGATGGCCTGGATGGAGGCCGCAAGCAAGCCCACTAGACGTGCTAGTGTACGGAGGGATAGATGGCCCCTGCGTAAAGCTGCACAAAGCTCCTTGCGGATAAGGGCAAGTTTGGTTTTGGGGAGACTGAGGGTGGATTGAACGGTGTTTACCGTAAAGCCCAAGAACTCCAACTGTTGGGATGGGGCCAAAATGGACTTTTCGTGGTTGATAATAAAGCCCAGCTTTTGTATTAGGGATATAGCCCAAGACATGTGGAGGAGGGCTTGAGTCTTGGAATAGGCAATGATGAGGATGTCGTCTAGATAAATAACCAGACGTACTCCTCTGCTTCGGAGTGCTGCCACCACTGGTTTCATGAGTTTGGTGAAACACCATGGGGCGGACGAGAGGCCGAACGGAAGGCAAGTGAACTGCCACATCCTGCCTTTCCACGAGAAACGAAGTAGATGTTGCGATTCCGGGTGTATAGGGACCGTAAGGTATGCGTCTTGTAGATCCACCTTCACGAGCCAGTCTCCAGGGTGGAGAAGGTCTCGGAGGAAATGAATTCCCTCCATCTTGAAATGTCGATACTCGACATATTGGTTTAGGTCCCTGAGATTTATCACTGGACGGTAACCTCCCCCTTTCTTGCGTACCAGAAACAGGTTGCTTATGAAGCCTGGGGAAAGGGGGTCTACTTCTACAATTGCCTGTTTGATCAACAGGTCCCGTACCTCTTTGTCTATGAGAAGACTGTTTCGTCTCGCAAACCGAATGGGAGGAGGCATTATGTTGAGAAGCGGTGGGGATTGTATGTCTATAGTAAACCCCGCTACGGAGTGTAAAATCCATGCATCTGCCGTAATCGCAGACCAGGCTAGGGTAAAATACCTCAGACGTCCCCCCACAGGAATGTGATTGAGTGTGGTGTAAGGCATACTCACCAGTAGGAGGTCGGGATCGTGGGTAACCGCGTCCACCACGTCCGCGCCAGGGTCTGCCTCGGGGAGGAAAGAAGGGTGCAGGTTGCGCCACCGAGGTGGCATAGGATGGAGCCTGGTATTGGTACTGAGCAAAGGGTCTGCCCTGTGGCCTGAAGGAAGTGGAACGGCCGGCAGAACGGCCTCTATTTCTGCCGGCCCTGTTAAAAACCTTGTTGGTCCCAGTTCTCCTTAAAGAGTTTTGGGCCTTGTCCAGACTGGTGAACAGACCTACAAATTTGTTTATGTCTTTGATCACCATGTCACCAAAGAGCATGCCCTCGGCCGATGGGCCGGGCTCGGATTCCACCAGGTGTGATAACTGGGGATCTAGTCGCATGAGGATTGACCTGCGTCTTTCCACAGAACAGGCCGTGTTGGCAGTGCCAGCTAGGCATAGGGCTCTTTGTGCCCAACCCCTAAGCTGCGGGAGGTCAACTGGTTGTCCAGATGCCGCAGCTTGTTCTGAGAGGTTCAGGATTTTTGTCAGTGGACCCATAAGGTCCAGGACGCGATCTTGTATGGCCCGGAAGGATCGTTCGATGCCCTTCTTTTGAAATTTTCCAGTTTTTAGGAGATATTTGGTTAAGACCGGGTCCACCTCTGGGGTGGTCATAACCTTCTTAGGTATGGAGGGTCTGGGGCATTCAGCCCTTAATTTGTTACGGCCATTTCTATCCAAGGACTTCCTAGCCCAAAGTTCCACGAACTGTGAAACGTGTGGCAGAGGGGTCCATTCTCCAGAACGCGGGTGGGTAATTGCGTCTGGGTGGAAAAAGGGTTCTCCAAGAGCATCTAGGAGGACCTCGTCCTGCGTGGCAGGAGTGGCGGCTGTGTTGAGCGCCGTAGCCCCAGCATCTTCAATGTATGACCTGGATTCTGAGACCTCGGACCCATCAGAAGGGTCGGCTGAGTCCTCTTCTGAAGAGTCATCATATGAGTCCGGTTTAGCCCTTCTAATGGCTTTATACCCCTTTTGAGGAATCTCCCTGGGGTCCAGGGGTCGAGAAATATCAGGTTGATGCTGGGGGTGGTAGGCCGTGGTGGGGGCTACCTGTAGCAAATTGTTTACTTCCCCTGCCGGGGAGTCATGCACCGCCATGGTGTGTTTCCTTTTGTGTGAGGCCTTGCCCTTTTTTACAGGCGGTTCACCGCTCTGGGGTGGTAATAGTGGAGTATTTACGGGTTGTTGGGCCCAGGCAGATGGGGTAGCAGAGGCCAGGGCAGCTTGTATGGACATGTGGATGATGTCCTGAAGTTGTGTTGCACTTAGGGTGTGGGAAATGCCTGCTGAGGGGATGTCCCCACTGGGGGACAATTGGTTAAGGTCAGCCATGGCAGTTAAGTGATGAGGAGATGATAGCAGGTCTATGTAAGCTAACAGTGAGTACACTGTCTAATGGGCAGAGTCTGGTTACAAGTGTCAGCAGCGCTGTTTAAGTTAATTGCGGGTGTGCACCCGATTACCTAGGCAAAATTGCACTGATTAGGGGACAGCAGGCTCCGCTCCTACCCTGCCCACCGTCAGCGCCGAATGGTGACAGAGAGGGGGAGAGCCAGAGACCTTCAGCGGCCCGGGAACGAAGTCTCGCGAGACTACGGCTGCTGGGCGCTGATTGGATGAACGGGCGAGCGTCGGAAGCTCCGCCCCTCGTACGCGCGCGAGTGTTCTGAGGGGAAGGAGGGGAAAATGGCGGCGACGGGGAAGAGCGCTCGGAACGGCGCATATAGAGCGGAGTGGCGGTAGTACCCGCGTATACGGCTAACGGGGGGGGAAGCCCCCCGACCTCCGCGCAATGAGACAAGTGACAACAGTGTCAAAAGACCGCAATGACGCTAAAGACAACAGCTGGAGGGCTGAGGGAAATAATAAACGCACCGCAATGCGGGCAAAACTGAGGGAAGAAGAAAGTGCAGTAGAAAAGAACATAGAAAGAACCAATAAAGAGACAACAGGGGGCAGAAAGCCCCCCGTACTCTCTAACTGTATAACACTACAAACAAGGTACTTATCTGTCCGTGAGCAGAAAGAAAGAGGAGGAACCTTCACAGACAGCCCCTTTTATGGAAGTCACTGTCAGGGGCGTGGCTAGAGGTTATATGGACTGCTGAGAGTGGTAGTCTGTTTCAAAGTTTTTTGTTTTATTGAGTTATTAGAAATAGATTCTGCTGTGAGCATTAATAAAGAAAGATTAATGCATAGATATGAGCCTCCTGTCTGATATATAATCCAAAATTGTGGCCACTGAACCTCTTCCTAAACTCTCCATGAAGGCTCCATCTTCCTTGTCAGAGACTATTTATCAACTGCTATTTGCAGATTAAACTGGGCTGTGTCAATTTAAACCTGAAATACCCACTTTAAAACTGGGATCCCTCTATAGCAGAGTCACCAAACTTTCTAAACAAAGTACCAGAATTCTGTCCTTCAGACTTTAGGGGGGCTGGAGTGGCCAGTGGGAGTAGAAAATGCCCTAGTGGGAGTTTAAAAAAAAGTTACATACCCAAAAGGAGGAATAGTGTCCCATCATTGGTATTAGTGGGGGTGGGGGGGGTAGTGCCCCCATCATTGGTCTCAGTGGAAGAATAAATGCCCCATTGTTGGTGTCAGTAAGAGGAATGGTTCCTCACTGTTGTTGTCAGTGGAAGGAGTGGTGCCTCACTGTTGGTGTTGGGGGAGAAATAGTACCCCAAGGGCCTGATAAGGGCAAGCAATGGCCACATTCGGGCCCATGGACTACAGTTTGGAGACCGCTGCTCTATAGCATTCCTGACAAAGGCTCAGATGTGATTTTTTTCTGTGATGGGGTTGATGTTTGCAGTCTATTTAAAATGAATGGGCTACCTTAACCTAATGTAGGATAATGTATGTTAACACAAGTGTGTGTGACATCTAAAACTCATTTATTATGACTCAGCTACAAAACTTAAATGTTTATTCATTTATTTTTTGTACTTTTGCATTGCGCCTGCCAAAAATTGAGTCATAGCAGGTGAGTGAGTCATAGCAGGTGAGGTTGAAAAAAGACACAAGTCCATCATGTCCAACCTATGTGTGTGATTATATGTCAGTATTACCTTGTATATCCCTGTATGTTGTGGTAGTTCAGGTGCTTATCTAATAGTTCTTGAAACCATTGATGCCCCCCTCTGAGACCACGCCTGTGGAAGGAAATTCCACATCCTTGACGATCTTACAGTAAAGAACCCTCTACGTAACTTAAAGTGTCTAGAGTGGCCACGTGTCTTGTTAAACTCCCTTCCGCGAAAAAGTTTTATCCCTATTGTGGGGTCACCAGTATGGTATTTGTAAGTTTAAATGATATCCCCTCTCAAGCATCTCTTCTCCAGAGACAATAAGTTCAGTGCTTGTAACCTTTCCTCATAACTAGCTGCGGTTTCCAAAGCGAGCAAAGTCCTTTCTTGTATTAAGAGAGGTATGGACTCCAGAGATAGAGATATCATTTTGCCCCTGTACAAATCATTAGTAAGACCTCATCTGGAATATGCAGTCCAGTTTTGGGCACCAGTTCTCAAAAAGGATATCGGAGAACTGGAGAAAGTGCAGAGAAGGGCAACCAAACTGATAAGAGGCATGGAGGAGCTCAGCTATGAGGAAAGATTAGAGGAACTGAATTTATTCACTCTTGAGAAGAGGAGAATAAGGGGGGATATGATCAACATGTACAAATACATAAGAGGTCCATATAGTGAACTTGGTGTTGAGTTATTCACTTTAAGGTCAACACTGAGGACAAGGGGGCACTCTTTACGTCTGGAGGAAAAGAGATTTCACCTCCAAATACGGAAAGGTTTCTTCACAGTAAGAGCTGTGAAAATGTGGAACAGACTCCCTCCAGAGGTGGTTCTGGCCAGCTCAGTAGATTGCTTTAAGAGAGGCCTGGATTCTTTCCTAAATGCACATAATATAACTGAGTACTAAGTTTTGTAGGTAAAGTTGAACCGGGGTAAATCCGATTGCCTTTCGGGGGATCAGGAAGGAATTTTTTCCCCTCCGGTAGCAAATTGGATCATCGCTCTGCTGGGGTTTTTTGCCTTCCTCTGGATTAACTGTGGGTATGGAGTTGGGTGTATGGGAGGATGTACTGTGTTTTACTTTGTTTTATTTTTATTTATTTTTATGGTTGAACTGGATGGACTTGTGTCTTTTTTCAACCTGACTAACTATGTAACTATGTAACTATGTAACTATGTAACTAATATCCTCCAGACCCTTTATTAGCTTTGTTGCCCTTCTTTGCACTCTCTCCATTTCCAGTACATCCTTCCTGAGAACTGATGCCCAGAACTGGACAGCATACTCCCGGTGCTGCTGGACCAGAGTCTTGTAGAGTGGAAGAATTATCATTTTATCTTTGGAGTTAATCCCCTTTTTAAAATATGCCAATATTCTGTTTGCTTTGTTAGCAGCAGCTTGGCATTGCATGCCATTGCTGAGCCTATCATCTACTAGGACCCCCAGATCCTTTTCCATCCTAGATTCCACCAGAGGTTCTCCTCCCAGTGTATAAATTGCATTTGTATTTTTGCCACCCAAATGCATCATTTTACATTTTTCTACATTGAACCTCATTTGCCATGTATTTGCCATGTATTTACCCACCCCATTCATTTGTTCAGATCTTTTTGAAAGGTTTCCACATCCTCCAGGGAAGTTATTGCCCTATTTAGCTTAGTATCGCCTTTAAATACAGAGATTGAACTGTTTGAACTCATCCTCCAGGTCGTTTATGAACAAATTAAACAGGATTGGTCCCAGCACAGAACCCTGGGGGACCCCACTACCCCCCCCCCCCTGACCATTCCGAATACTCCCCATTTATCACCACCCTCTGAACTCACCCTTGTAGTCAGTTTTCAATCCATGCACTCACCCTATGGTCAGTGCCAATGGACCTTATTTTGTACAGTAAACATTTGTGGGTAACTGTGTCAAATGCTTTTTAAAAATCCAGATACACCATGTCTACAGGCCTTCCTTTATCTAGATGGCAACTCACCTCCTCATAGAAGGGTAATAGATTGGTTTGGCAAGAACAATTCATCATTAATCCATGCTGATTACTGCTAATGATACCGTTCTCATTACTAAAATATTGTATATAGTCCCTTATCATCCTCTCCAAGAGCTTACATACTATTGATTAGTGTTGCTCACGAATATTCGCATTGCAAATATTCGCTACGAATATTGCATATTCGAGTATTCGCGAATAACTCGAATATTGCGGCGAATATTCGCTATGGCGAATATTCGTATTTTTTCAAATTTATTTTTAAAACAGATCACATCCTATCGACGTCTAAAAGCATTACTGGTATGATTAGAGAGAGACCCTGTGCCGAGTAGCTGATGCGATTCTTTTATGTTGCCGAAAAATCGCATTGCGAATTTTCGGCAACATAAAAGAATCGCATCAGCTACTCGGCCCTTCTTTTGCATCAGAGCCAATCAGAATAACTCGAATATTCGGCAAAAGGAATATTGCGCGATATTCCTTTTGCCGAATATTCGAGTTATTCTGATTGGCTCTGATGCAAAAGAAGGGCGGAGAAGATAATCGCGCAATATTCATTTTGCCGAATATTCGAGTTATTCTGATTGGCTCTGATGCGCCCTTCTTTTGCATCAGAGCCAATCAGAATAACTCGAATATTTGGCAAACTGAATATTGCGCGATTATCTTCTCCGCCCTTCTTTTGCATCAGAGCCAATCATAATAACTCGAATATTCGGCAAAAGGAATATTGCGCGATATTCCTTTTGCCGAATATTCGAGTTATTCTGATTGGCTCTGATGCAAAAGAAGGGCGGAGAAGATAATCGCGCAATATTCCTTTTGCCGAATATTCGAGTTATTCTGATTGGCTCTGATGCGCCCCTTCTTTTGCATCAGAGCCAATCAGAATAACTTGAATATTCGGCAAACGGAATATTCCTTTTGCCGAATATTCGAGTTATTCTGATTGGCTCTAATGCAAAAGAAGGGCGGAGAAGATAATCGCGCAATAGGAATATTGCGCGATTATCTTCTCCGCCCTTCTTTTCCCCCTTATTCTCCTTTCTTTTAAGTAGAGTTAGTATAGAGTTAGTGTTTAGTGCATATTAGTTTAGTAATACAGGAAATGATCTCCGTTTATGAGAATTTCGCAATCATTTTCACATTAGCGAAATTTCGCAACATTTTTTTGGGATAAAATATCACGAATATTCGATATTAGCGAATATTCACGAATATTCTTCTATATATTCGCGCAATATCGCGAAATCGAATATGGCGTATTCCGCTCAACACTACTATTGATGTTAGGCTAGCTGGTCTGTATTTCCCAAGGATGTATTTTGGTCCCTTTTTAAATATTGGCGCTACATTGGCTTTTCTCCAATTAGCTGGTACCATTCCAGTCAGTAGTCTGTCAGTAAAAATTAAGAACAATGGTCTGCCATTACTTGACTGTATCTAATTTTATTGAATCAAGTTTAAGGGCTGATTCAGACGAGTGCTAAGACCCATCCTCCAGGCTGAGACATTTTTTGGTGCATATGCAGTGGCTGGAAAGACATAATCACATAATTTGACATGCAGGCAGGAGTAAGTAAACAGATCTGAACGCAAACATTGTGCATTTTGAGCTGTACACCCACTCCTGCTCATGTGTCAAGCTTTGTGTCTGTGCAAGTGCTGCGTCTGCATCCACTTCTATGTGTCAGTACTGGATCCCTCTAGGACCCAGTGCACTCACCTGACACAGCCTTGGCTGGGAAACACTGATTGGCCAGCTCTCCTTTAAAACACCTGTGTCTTCACCCAATCAGTGCTCGTGATAGAGTTACTCTGCTTGCCTTGTGTGATCCAGCCTGACCTGTTGATCTGTAAACCTTGTGTATGACCATGCTCGTTTGACCCTGCTTGTCGCTTCCGATTTGGTACCTTTTTGAACTCTGATCTATCCGTGTATGACCCGGCTTGCCTAGACCACGCTTTGCCTGACTCCTGTAAGCAACATCCATTGCAGCGGTGCACTACTAGCACCAGCAACACCACCAACATCCACATCTGCGGTGAACTACAAGTTCCAGCTTTCCTGCTCATCACAACACCTACATAAGCAGTGAACTACAAGTGCCAGCTGTCCCGCTCGTCTCAACACCGGCATCCGTGGTGAACTACAAGTCCCAGCACTGACCTTCTTCTCAAGTCCTGCTCATGGTATGTGCTCTTGTTATTGAACTATAGGCATATTAGCACACCTGAACTGTTGTCTGCTGCTAGCCTGATATTAAACCTGACATTATCACGAGCCATACATAAAAAGGGAAAACCCATCATGGATTCTGAGCAGGCTCAGATGTTTGCACAAGAACTTTGCCGTTTATCCCATCAAGTTCAGCAAATGGCCACAGAGCTCACCAAGGTGCAATCCCCTACTACAACTGTTACAAAAACTTTATCTGAACCGAAAATTCCTTTGCCTGACCGTTTTTCTGGCGACCGTAAGGGATTCTGCAACTTTAAAAACAGCTGCAAATTATATTTCAAATTAAGGCCATCCTCTTCTGGCTCTGAAACACAGAGAGTTCAGATCATTATCTCTCTGCTACAGGGTGACCCCCAGGCTTGGGCCTTTAACCTTGAACCAAACCATCCAGCCCTGCTAACTGTAGATGTCTTCTTTGAAGCCCTTGGTTTGCTGTACGATGATCCAGATCGTATGGCTACTGCAGAATCAACCCTGCGTAACTTAAAGCAAGGAACTACCACAGCTGAAATGTACTGCTCAGAGTTTCGCAGGTGGGCCCCAGAATCTGGCTGGAATGATGCAGCTCTCCGCAGCCAGTTCAAAATAGGTCTTTCAGATGCAATTAAGGATGCTCTGGTCAACTTCTCCTATCCAGCCTCACTGGAGGAAGCTATGTGTCTAGCCATTAGAATTGATCGCCGTCAGCGAGAGAGGGGGCAAGAAAAAAATATGGCTGTGACAAACTGTATACCTGACCATCCCACCTCCAGTGCCAGTTCAGTGAACAACCTATGCAGTTAGGCTCCACCCGGCTATCTGCCCAGGAACACACACGCCGGCATAATATGGGACTTTGCCCTACACGTCTGGGAAACTCCAGGACCTAGGTGATTATGGGGAGGTCACCTTAGGTCTGCTTTCATCTCCCCGGGGGGACAATCGTATACTTCTACCCAGTGTTATTCACTTTGGGACAGGGACTCGTGAACTGCTGGCCTTGGTAGATTCTGGAGCTGCCGAGAATTTTATTGATAAGACTCTGATTACCTCTTTGTCCCTGGAAACTCATACGCTAGATTGCCCAGTCCGCCTAATTTCTGTGGATAACCCGCCTCTCTCACAAGACCTTGTGCTTCAGTCCACCAACCCCTTCCAGTTACAATTGGGGGCCCTGCACTAGGAGAAGATTTCATGTCTTGTCATTGACTCTCCATCCACTCCTTTGATCCTAGGCCTTCCTTGGCTTCAGAAGCACAATCCTGTAATTGACTGGCGAACAGGAAATATTCTGGCTTGGTCCAATCAGTGTAAAGAAAGTTGCATCCAGCACCCTGTTCGACTTGCTACTTGTCAAGTGGGAATGGAACAGATTCCGCTTTGTTATAAGGACTTTCAGGATGTGTTTTCTAAAGGGAGTGCTGACACCTTACCTCCTCATCGCAGTTATGACTGTCCCATTGACCTCTTGCCTGACACTACACCTCCGCGAGGGAGAGTCGTTCCATTGTCTGAACCAGAGAACCTTGCTTTGCAAGAATACATCCAGGAAAACCTAGCTAAAGGTTTCATCCGTCCCTCTACTTCTCCCGCAGGTGCATGTTGCTTATTTGTCCCAAAGAAGAACGGGGGACTAAGACTTTGTGTTGACTACAGGGGTCTAAATTAAAAAAACGTTCCCAATCGGTACCCTCTACCTCTCATCACGGAGTTGTTCTCCCAAATCCAGGGAGCAAAGATCTTCTCCAAACTAGACCTAAGGGGAGCCTATAATCTAGTGCGCATCTGTGAAGGAGATGAATGGAAGATGACCTTTAACACCAAGGATGGCCACTACGAATGTCTTGTCATGCCTTCCGGTCTCAGGAATGCACCAGCTGTCTTTCAAAACTTTATGAATGACATTTTCCGTGACCTGTTGGGTCGCTTCATGCTTGTATACTTGGATGATATTTTGATATATTCTCCCAATCTTGAAACACATCAGAGGCACGTCCGCTCAGTGTTGGCCCGATTAAAGGCTCATTCCCTTTTTGTTAAGCCTGAAAAATGTTCATTTCATGTCAAACAAGTACCTTTCCTGGGCTACCTAATCTCTGACACAGGCCTAACCATGGATCCAGCCAAGATTCAGGCCATTCTAGACTGGGCATCACCTTCAGACCTGAAAGCAGTTCAGCGCTTCCTGGGCTTTGCAAATTTTGGAAATTCATTAAAGGGGTAATTCCCCCAAAAACCTTTTTTTAACATTGATTGAGGCTCGTTATGTCAAGGGGAATCGGGTTTTTTTTTTTTAGAAACGAAGCAGTACTTACCGTTTTAGAGATGCATCGTCTCCGTCGCTTCCGGGTATGATCGTCTGGTCTGGGCGTGCCTATTTGATTGACAGTCTTCCGACAGGCCTCCGACGGTCGCATACACCGCGTCACTAGTAGCCGAAAGAAGCCGAGCGCCGATGCGGCTCTATACTGCACCTGCGCACCGTCGTTCGGCTACTTTCGGAAAATCGTGACGCGATGTATCCGACCGTCGGAAGCCTGTCAATCAAATAGGAACGCCCAGACCCGAAGACCATACCCGGAAGCGTCGGAGACGATGCATCTCTAAAACGGTAAGTACTGCTTCGTTTCTTCGATTCCCCTTGAAAAAACGAGCCTCAATCAATGTTAAAAAAAAGGTTTTTGGGGGAACTACCCCTTTAAGAATTTTGCCACCATTGCACATCCCATCACCTCTCTCACCAGGAAGTCTCAGTCTAAGTTTAAAAGGACTGCTGAAGCCCAGACAGCCTTCACTCAGTTGAAGAAAACCTTTACCTCTGCACCAATTCTACACCATCCTGTTCCTGAGCTGCCTTTTATTGTGGAGGTAGATGCATCCGAAGTAGGGGTGGGGGCGCTTCTGTCACAAAAGGTACCAAATCGGAAGCGACAAGCAGGGTCAAACGAGCCGGGTCATACACAAGGTTTACAGATCAACAGGTCAGGCTGGATCACACAAGGCAAGAAAGAGTAACTCTATCACGAGCACTGATTGGGTGAAGACACAGGTGTTTTAAAGGAGAGCTGGCCAATCAGTGTTTCCCAGCCAAGGCTGTGTCAGGTGAGTGCGCTGGGTCCTAGAGGGATCCAGTACTGACAGGATGCAGACACAGCAAAAAGCGGATCGGCATGGAGGATGAGTCTCAGCACCCGTCTGAATGACCCGTAGCGGAAAGAAAAAGAAAGGAAATGAAAACACGCCAAAATAGAAAATGTATATCTTTAGTGAAATGGACTTTATTTACTAAAGGAATACAGAAATTGTATTTTGTATTTAGCTCAGTGAAATTAGGGAAGCTGCACATTTTCTGCTCCTTCAGCAAATCAACCCCAAAATATCAGTATTCTAATCGCATCTATAAATAGCTATAATGACCTTTCTATACATAGCTACCATGACATATTGATCTTACGTATTACATTTAGTTTGACTAAAGATATTTTTATTTTTCTTCAGTTCTTCTATTTCATGTAAATAACCACATGAATATTAGGTGCTTTTTTTAGTGCGGGAAACTTCTGTTTCTCGCACTAAAATTCGAATTAGGCACACGAGATGGCCAAAATGTTGCAAGATCTTAGAGTATGCATTGTTTGTCTTGCATTGAGCTGTGTTTTTTTTTATTTTTTTTACAAGATTTAAGAGGAACTGACATGTCAGATGTTGCTGATTACATATGGAAGCACTATATTAGTCCCTATTAATTGGTGGAATTTCTGTGAACAATCTGTGCAATAATGGTAAACAGAAAACTCCTCCATATGATTTGTTTAATGTCAAGTCATGTTCCATAGTTCCTCAAACACTTCAATAGCTTCCATAACTTCTCAGCTTTCCGTTGACATAATGAGATTCTTTCTAGCTTAATAAAATGAAAATGATGATTCTTATATAAAACACACATTAAGTGTCTATGGCACTTTTGTAAATCATATCTTTTATATACAATGTAGACTGTTAAAGGTTCTCAAAACTGTAACTCCAAAGTATTTTTTTGAAGGATGAACTCCAGGCTGATATAAAAGACACAAATAAAATTCAGCTCTGTATTTAATAATATAACATTAACATACCTCCCAACTTTTTGAGATGGGAATGAGGGACACCTATCAGCAAAAGTATGCAGCATAGGACACACCCCTTGACACGCCCCCTTAACCACTGAAGACCCGGACCATTATGCAGGTAAAGAACCTGGCCAGTTTTTGCGATTCGGCACTGCTTTGCTTTAACTGCCCATTGCGCGGTCGTGCGATGTGGCTCCCAAACAAAATTGGCGTCCTTTTTTTCCCCACAAATAGAGCATTCTTTTGGTGGTATTTCATCACCTCTGCGTTTTTAATTTTTTTGCGTTATAAACAAAAAGAGCGACAATTTTGAAGAAAAATCTATATTTTTTACTTTTTTGCTATAATATATATCCCCAAAAATGTATACATTTTTTTTATTTTTTTTCTCAATTTAGGCCGATACGTCATGTTCTACATATTTTTGGTAAAAAAAAAAAAAAATCGGCATTAGCGTTTATTGATTGGTTTGAACAAAAGTTATAGCATTTACAAAAAAAGGGATGGTTTTATTGCATTTTTATTAATATATTTTTTTTTTTACTAGTAATGGTGGCGATCAGTGATTTTCTTCATGACTGCGACATTATGGCGGACACATCGGACACTTTTGACACATTTTTGGGACCGTTGTCATTGTCACAGCGAAAAGTGCCATAAAAATGCACTGATTACTGTGAAAATGACAATGGCAGTGAAGGGGTTAATCACTAGGAGGCGCTAAGGGATTAAGTGTGCCCTAAGGGAGTGATTCTTACTGTAGGGGGGGCGTGGCTGTAGGTGTAACGTCACTGATCGTCGTTCCCTATATGAGGGAACTGACAATCAGTGTCACTGCCACACAGAAGAACAGGGAAGGTGTTTTTACACACACCTTTCCCCGTTCTTCAGCTCCTGTGACCCTATCGCGGGACACCGGTGGCAAACGGGTCTGCGGGTCCCACGGGCGCGGTCACAGAGCTTCGGGCCAGGTCACGCGCGCGTGACCCACGGCTGGGCTCTTAAAGGCGACGTACCTGTACATGCCTGTGTCCAGCCGTGCCATTCTGCCGACGTATATCGGCGTTAGGCGGTCCACAAGTGGTTAAAGGAGAATTGTACTAAAAAAAAAAAAAGATTGGTTAAACCCCTAAGTGCTTTTTTTTACCACTACTATTCCTTTATATTGGCATTTGGAATTTACAAATGCAGCAATTTAGAAATCAGATTAAAGTTTTAGCGCTGGAAAGCACTTTTTGATAGATAAAAAGTGCATTTTATATACATCTATATAGATTAGACCAAACTGAGGAACAAATGAGGAGGAAAGAGGGACAGAGGGACATTGTTGCAAATCAGGGACCGTCCCTCGAAATCAGGGCCAGTTGTGAGCTATGCATTAATGCAGTTTTTGGGTGGGGCTTTTCTCAGAGAATAGGTGCAGGTACTGCCCCCTTGCAAAGTCCTGGAGGAGAACAGAGAATCGGCTTGTGCAATACGCTGAACTGAATGGTGGATCTGGGCAAATTGTGCTTTGGGAAGGTATTAAAGGGTCATAATTAAATAAGCGTTGAGGCTTACTCGCTGTATACTGTACATGGCTCACATATGCCGCAGTCATTTAAGCAATATAATATGCAATCATTTAAGCAATATAATATGCTTTAACTACTGTGCCATAAGTGAGAGTCTTAGGACCCTTTCACACGGACAGATCTCCCGCTGAGCAGGCGGGAGCAGCCAGACTCCGTAGCGACAGAGTCCGCCTATATTGAAAGGAGCCTAACAGACATGTGCCTCAACCAGCACAATCGTTAAAAAAATTAACTCTTCCATTACCTATGCTTTTCAATCTACCTTAAATTAGAACTTCATAAAATAGTCAGTGACTACTCAGAAATCAGCAACACTTAGGGTTGTAAAGGTAATTTTTTTTTCCTAAATAGCTTCCTTTACCGTAGTGCAGTCCTCCTTCACTTACCTCATCCTTCCATTTTGCTTTTAAATGTCCTTATTTCTTCTGAGAAATCCTCACTTCCTGTTCTTCTGTCTGTAACTCCACACAGTAATGCGAGGCTTTCTCCCCAGTGTGGAGTGTCATGCTTGCCCCCTCCCTTGGACTACGGGAGAGTCAGGACGCCCACTCCTTTCTATATCTGCATGTACAGAGTGTCCTGACTCTCCTGTAGTCCAAGGGAGGGGGCGAGCACAACAGTCCACACCAGGGAGAAAGCCTTGCAAATGCATGTGCCTCTACTATGGGGACACTCACTGTTTAGTGTTAGGACCACAGATTACAGGGTGCCTTGGTGCGGCTCTGTGGCTTAAGCATGCGTTTGCAAATGCGTGCGGACAAAACCCCTGTTTTTAACGCATACTGTTAGACAGGTTAATTTGGTTGTTCTGCAGGCTGGTCGGTAAGGAGGCCTGTTTTTTTCCCTGGGCATTCCCCAGGTTATGTTGTTAAATGTGAATGGTCCCAAAAATGTGTCAAAAGTGTCCGCTATAATGACGCAATCCCGAAGAAAAAATCGCAGATCGCCGCCATTCTTAGTAAAAAAAAAAAAAATCATAATTATGTCCCCTATTTTGTAGGCAATATAACTTTTGCGCAAACCAGTCACTATACGGTTATTGCGATTTTTTTTTTTTTTTTAACCAAAAATATGTAGAAGAATACATATTGGCCTAATCTGAGATAAATGTATTTTTTTTTTTTTTAATGGGATATTTATTATAGCAAAAAGCAAAAAATATAGTGTTTTTATTTTTTTTAAATCTACACTCTTTTTTTGTTTATAGCCCAAAAAATATAAACCGCACGGGCGATCAAATACCACCAAAAGAAAGCTCTATTGTCAGTTAAAGCGACGCAGTGTCGGAAGCTAAAGTTTTGTCTGGGCAGGAAGGGGGTGTAGGTGCACAGTAGGCAAGTGGTTAACACAATACAGAAAACATTTTGGTTAGAATTATTGGTGGTCAGTGGCTAGATGTAAAATAGCTGACCTTTCCCAAATAGTGGTCAGTGGCTGGCTGGCTGGCACAATAAACCCCTTCCATCATTTGTGGACAGTGGCTGTCTGGCACACCCTTCAGTTTATGATCGCCTCCACCTCCCCTCTAGAGGACACTTCAGGTAGCACATCTCCCCCCGCGAAGAATACAAAGTATTGTTGGGAGCATGACTGTTTCCCTGTTGTTACGCCTGAGTCTGCTATTTCTCCTTCTACTTCACCTCTACTCTTCATCACAAGTTTTAATGTTTTTACCCATCTGGATAATAAAGAGCACAGAAAAAGACACTTGTCGTGGACATTCCGTAACTGCTATATTCACTATACACCCCCAAGATGGCGGAGAAGCCACAAGGTAACATGCTGCCCAAAACAAATCAGCAGCTCCTTCGGGGGTAGTGCTACACGTGTTTGATGGTATACCACCTATTTGACCATTCCCAGAGGTGTCCTGTTTTTCCAATTTGGACAACAGAAGCATATAAAGCATGATTGCCCTTACAGCCTCTAGAGTGCACCCTTATAGCCACCAGAGTGCCCCATTACATCCTTCAGAGTGCCCTCTTAGTGCCTCCAGATTGACCACTTACATCCTCCAGAGTACCCCCTTAGTACCTCTATAGTGCCCCCACACCCTCCTTCTAGAGTGCCCTCTTAGTGCCTCCAAAGGGCCCCCTTACATCCTCCAGATTACCCCTGTAGTGCCTCTAGAGTGCCCAATTACATCCACCAGAATGTCCTCTTAGTGCCTCCAGAGTGCCCCTCACATTCTCCCAAGTGCCATCTTACATTCTTCAGAGTGCCTCTAGTGTGCCTCATTAGTACCTGCAGATGACCATTTACAACCTTCAGAGTACTCCCTTAGTGCCTCCGGAGTGAAAATAAAGGATATAGATACTGTATGTAGGATCAGTACCATCATTAGGTCATTGCAAGTTGTCATATTCTACAGCCTCCAGCATAAAAGTGCTATAGGTACATAATTTAGTACCGGTAATATTGTAATGTTTTGTGTTTTATTTTCCTATGAATTTTCATGTGACTTGCTGTGTTGTTTTTTTCTGTAAAGGATTGGGCATACTGCCAAGGATCAGTATGGAGCCTAAAGTACTTTGCCCTTGTTGACATGGATCCAGAAATGGCTCCCAGGAAATATGGGGGTGGTCATGGTTAGTTTCTTCCAAAAAGACAAGACTCTAATAGGTTTACTATTACAAAATTTAACTTTGTTTTATGTTTTTTACAAAATCACCACTAATCCACAAAGGCAGTCTTGTAAGGTAATTTAACCACTTAAGACCCGGACCAAAATGCAGGTAAATGACCAGGCCCCTTTTTGCGATTCGGCACTGCGTCGTTTTAACTGACAATTGCGCGGTCGTGCGACGTGGCTCCCAAACAAAATTTGCGTCCTTTTCTTCCCACAAATAGAGTTTTCTTTTGGTGGTATTTGATCGCCTCTGCGATTTTTATTTTTTGCGCTTTATACAAAAATAGAGCGACATTTTTGAAAAAAAAAAACAATATTTTTTACTTTTTGTTATAAGAAAAATCAAATAAACTAAATTTTAGTCAAACATTTAGGCCAAAATTTATTTAGCCACATGTCTGTATTAAAAAAAATTGCAATAAAAAAAAAATTAGCTACCTAGCGGGAACAGCGACACTAATACAGCGATCAGAAAAATGATCGCTTAGTGATGCTGGCAATAGGGAGTGAAAGGGTTAACTAGGGCGGTGATCAAGGGGTTAAAACTTTATTAGGGGGTACGGGGCTACCCTGGACCTAACACTAACTGCCTGTCACACTGACACTAAATACAGTAATCATACATGTATGATTACTGCATCCAGTGACACTGTGACAGGGGGGGGGGCAATCGTGGGGGTTAAATGTGCCTATGTGTAGTGTGTGTCAGTGTAGTGTTGTGCAGACTTACTGTGCGATGTGATCTCTCCTCAGCGGTGGATGAAAAAAACGCTGAGATCACATCACTTCCTCCTTCTTGTGTTTACACAGGAGGAGGAAGTGCACTGCAGGGGGAGCGCGCGGATTGGCTGGGAGCGATCCGGAGGGGGCAGACACAAACGGATAGCCGCCCCCTCATCCCGGAACGCTCGGCCAGCTACGGGGACCGCCGCATGTACCGTGGGGGGTCCCGATCGGAGCCCCGACCCACCTCAAGGCACCAACGTATATATACGTTGATGTGCCTGTCGGTGCCATTCTGCAGACGTAAATGTACATGCGGTGGTCCATAAGGGGTTCAAGAAGAACTTCCTGCAAAAATCAACAGTACATACAGTCCCTGTATTTTTAACAGCACTTTCTGTGCCCAATTATTATAGTGATTGACATGTGCAGTTTAGGTGTGTTCACATATAGTCAGTGCAGAGGAGAGTGGCATACTGAACATTCAAAGAAATCCTTGTTTTGCAGAAGGTGTTCAGGCCTAAAAAGAATGCATACAGTATATATATACAGTATATATATATATATATATATATATATATATACACACTGCTTAAAAAAATTAAAGGATCATGCTGGATATCTATACTGATATGGACTGGGTAATGTGTTAGGAATGAAAGGATGGCACATCATTTGATGAAAATGAAAATAATCCACCTACAGAGGGCTGAATTCAAAGACACCCCGAAAATCAAAGTGAAAAAATTATGCAGCAAGCTAGTCCATTTTGCTGAAATTTCATTGCAACAACTCAAAATGGTCCCTAGTTTGTATGGCCCCCCAAGTGCTAATATGCATGCCTGACAACATCAGGGCATGCTCCTTATGAGATGACGCATGGTGTCCTGGGGTATTTCCTCCCAGATCTGGACCAGAGCATCACTGAGCTTCTGAACAGACTGAGGTGCAACCTGGCGGTACCAGATGGGCCGAAACATAATGTTTTAGAAGTGTTCTTTTGGATTTAGGTCAGGTGAGCATGGGGGCAATTCAATGGTATCAATTTCTTCATCCTCCAGGAACTGGCTGCATGCTCTCGCCACATGAGGCCGGGCATTGTCGTGCGCCAGGAGGAACCCAGGACCCACTGCACCAGCGTAGGGTCTGATAATGGGTCCAAGGATTTCACCCTGATACCTAATGGCAGTCAGGGTGCCATTGTGTAGCCTGTAGAGGGCTGTGCGTCCCTCCATGGATATGCCTCCCAGACCATCACTGACCCACCACCAAACCGGTCATGCTGAACGATGTTACAGGCAGCATAAAGTTCTCTGCGGCTCCTCCAGACCCTTTCACGTTTGTCACATATGCTCAGGGTGAACCTGCTCTTATCTGTGAAAAGCAAGGGGCACCAGTGGCGGACCTGCCAATTCTGGTGTTCAATGGAAAATGCCAATTGAGCTCCACAGTATCCGGCAGTGAGCACAGAGCACACTAGAGGACGTCGGGCCCTCAGGCCACCCACATGATGTCTGTTTCTAAATGTTTGGTCAGAGACATTCACACCAGTGGCCTGGAAGTCATTTTGTAGGGCTCTGGCAGTGCTCATCCTGTTCCTCCTTGCACAAAGGAGCAGATACCGGTCCTGCTGATGGGTTAAGGACCTTCTATGGCTCTGAAAAGGTCTCCTAGAGTAACTGCCTGTCTCCTGGAATCTACTCCATGCTCTTGAGACTGTGCTGGGAGACACAGCAAACCTCCTGGCAATGACAGGTATTGATATGCCATCCTGGAGGAGTTGGACTGCCTGTGCAACCTTTATAGGGTCCAAGTATCGCCTCGTGCTACCAGTAGTGACACTGACCCTAGCCAAATACAAAACGAGTGAAAAACAGTCAGAAAAGATGAGTAGGGGAAAAAAATGTCAGACACCTCCACCTGAAAAAACATTCCTGTTTTGGAG
Organism: Rana kukunoris; assembly: GCA_029574335.1. Classification (NCBI taxonomy): domain Eukaryota; kingdom Metazoa; phylum Chordata; class Amphibia; order Anura; family Ranidae; genus Rana; species Rana kukunoris. The sequence goes on along the minus strand of CM056050.1, from coordinate 130,178,961 downwards.
GTCGTCTCATTAATGCCTATCTAGTGCACCTGTTGTTAATTTCAATTAACAGCATAGCAGCTGAAACAGATTAACAACCCTGTAACTGTATACACCCTCCCCCTCTGATACCTAACTGTCCAAATCAATATCCCAGGAGTTCTGATTAAAAAGTGTTCCTTTAATTTTTTTGAGCAGTGTATATATATATATACACACATATCTTTTATTTTTTATATTCAGGACCAATTTATTCATTTTTTAATTTATGCTTTATTCTTGCAAATTAAAGCTGAACTTCAGACAAACAGCTTACTACACAGAAGAAATACATACTGTTTGGGAGCTGTTTTATCTACCAAAGGATGTGTATTTCTGTCCATATAGTTCTGTAATTTTTACACACCCTGACAGGACCGACGACCTAGTAATTTCTTCTGCTGCAGTTAAATAACACAGGTCTTGTCCTTTCCCTGGCCTGTGACTGGGCAGTGGTAAGAGAAGCAGTAGATTGATGAGCCCTCTGTCACTCTGCTCACACCACATCAGAATGTATTAAATAATGCAGAGCTGAATTCATTTGTGTCCTTTATATCTGCACAAAGTTCAGCTTTAACCACGTAAGATCTGCCTACAGCAGTTTTACTGCTAAAGGGTGGCACTTGTGCACTGGATCACGTATATATACATGATCCAAATCTTCTAAATAGGGGGCACACAGTGAAATAAGGGTCACTATCACAAAACCATCACGCTGGAGGACTTGTTGGATTTCTCTCAATTCCCGCCATTCCATTTTGTCCTGTTTGCACTGCTGGGCCCTTCGAATCCCATACTCACAGTTCCGGGTCAGACATTTCCAGGTGACTACCATTAGATCATGAGCATATGATGTCTTGCAGATTTGTAAGTATGGGTCCTCTTTTTGGTTGATACCCATGTGTGCAATAACTGAATACATTGTATCATGTGTGTCATATATTCCTGAACTATTTCTACTTCATAGACAATTGTGTGTGCATCAACCCCTGAGGAAGTGACGCTATGACACAAAACGCGTTAGTTTACAAAGATGTAAGTTCACACCTATTATTGATTGATCTTTGAAACGCTGTACCTGGGTATGGAAATAATATGTATATGTTGACCAATCAGCTTGACTATTTGGCAATTATGTCACTGTTGATCTGTTGGAAATTGGATTTACCAATAAATCTTTACTTTATTGATTTTATTACTTAGTGTGTTGCGCCTCATCTAAAGTCCCATGGGCAATTCATGTTTCTTTGTGTACTGTATGTGGATGGAGGCATCTAATGGGGCACATCCAACCATACTTCGCTAGCAAGTGAGATAAGGGGGGGGCCGAGCTGCTAAAACAAGAATTGAACAACTTTATGTCAGGAGCATGTAAACGTTCCTGTTCTTTGACAACTGCTGCCAAGTGGGTGGGTGGAGACCAAACCTGCAGTCTCATGCTTGTGATATTGCATTTGTTACACGTATTCCAAGCTCCCTGTTTGTCTGCCCTGCTCTGCTTGATTGGATCCTCTCGTTGACAACCTCGGATTGAATATCAACTATTCTCTGAACTCTGCCTGCATTTTGACTTTGGATTTTCCCCTGACTATGCTGAACCTTGCCTGCCTTTTACCTGGACTGTCATTGAACCACTCTGTCTGTCTACCAACTGCAACCTGTTTGCTTTTCTCAGTTCACGCCTTGCCCTGACATGGTAGCCAGGCACTATAGCATTGTGTTTAAGTCCTGGGGGGCAAACAAGTACTGAGTAGGCATGCTTGCCTTATGTGAAAGGGGGCTTATATAGGTGAAGAACACAAAGGCCAGCTATAGTGTCTGACCACCAGCGTTAGGGGTAAGTGTGACACTTTAAGTACTTCTCATGTACACTTTGAGAATTATTTGCTCCTTAGTGGCTGCAGCTACAAAGCTCAGTCAGTGCTTATTTTGTAAAATAAGCCCTAGATTATTTAAAAAAAAAATAAGCTCTAACTGAACTTTGCAGCTGCAGCCACTGAGGAGCAAATAATTCTCAGTGTACATGAGAAGTACTAAAGTATCACGCTTACCCTAACGCATTTACTGCCTATTAAGAACATGTACATTAAGAATATGTATATGAATGTCTATAGTCTGGCCGCCTCTTTACTTTAAATTTGCTTTCCAGTAGGACTCCCTTATCATCTGACAGGACTAATTTGTTATGTATGGTAGATGAATTATTAGGGCCAGCAGTGTGTATGTGCTGAAAAAACATACCGTATACGCAAAGTAGAAAATAAAGTCACCCTTTTAACTTATCAGCTGTGCTGAAGTATGTACTGGTGAAAATACATTGTTAACTGTCACATTGGTAAATGTTTTCATTTTATTGATGGCAGTTAACTGGAAAGACTGAATAGATGCATTGAAATCTACTAAGGAGGGCAAAGGGGGAGGGGGTTACAAGTAAAAGGATAGAAAGACTATACTATATCTTCTAATAAATATACAGTACATAGCTGTATATCAGCAGCAGTTGCTACTATAAGAATGTCTAGAGCAGTCATCAAAACAATATTACAAAGTCTGACCTGTTCACTTTACACCCACGTGGGACCATTGTGTGTGGGATGAAGATAATTGCTGGCCTAGCTCAGTTTGGAACTCTAACTGCCATGTACTGGCGGATATCTGCTTGAGGAGCTTGGCATATGGCAACTGAAAACTTGATAGTAAATAAAAGACAGGTGGATTACTGATCCATAGAGCCTCACTGAGTGTCACCACCATTTGGATAGCCGCCTACACAGCACATTCAGTCACAGCTTTCATTTCATTGCTTTTTTAAGGTTAATTTAAAACTGCTATGAATTCTAACGCTAACAAGCGTATCTACCTGTGAAACCACTAAAAAACATATTCTTGATTCTGATTACATATTCTGTTGGTTCTATCAGTTATATTAAATGCTGACTTGCCCATAGAAATAAATGACATCTTAAATTGGCAAGCAAAGTCTCATGCCTCGTACACACAACCATTTTTCTTGGCAGGGAAAAAAAACAAAGTTTTTCACGACGTGATTCCTTTCCAGCCTGACTTGCATACACACGTTCATGTCAAAAAACATCCGACCAAAGAGTATAACGTATAACACGTGCGACAGGACTATAAAGGGGAATTTCCTTTCAAATTGCACCAACCTTTGGGCTGCTTTTGCGCTGCTTACTTGATTCTGAGCATGAACGTTTTTTTCCCCTCGGAAAAGCATACAAACGACTGTTTTTTGCGAGAAAAAGACTGACCGGAAACACAACGTGAAAAAAGAGAGATGGTTTCAATTTTTTTGCGGGAAGTTTTTTCGAGAAAACTGCTAGGGAGCATACACATGACCGTTATTCACGACCAATATAAAAAATGGCAGTTTTCTCATTGTGAAAACCGGTTGTGTGAACAAGGCATCAGTGTTGTAAACCCTTTCGTTGTAAGACTAATGCTGCCAACAGTGGGGCAAATTCAAATAAGAAATGCACAGGGCCAGATTCAGAGAGCCATTACGCCTGTCTAACTGGTGTTAGACTGGAGTAATTTCAAATTACGCGTGTTTTCTAACTAGTCGAAAACCTCAAACCATGAATAGACGGCTGCGGGCTTCAATTCGACTGGATTATGTGTTTGTACGCCTTCGGATCTACGCTGCAATAAAATTGCGGCCACTGGGTGGACTTCCCATCGTTTTCCGCGTCGGGATATGCAAATGAGCTTTTGCCGGCGATCCCCGAAATTACGATCTTCAATCGCAATCTCTTACGGCACCTTTAGTCATCTTTTATTTGCATAACACTATACCAGCTTTTTGCTGCTCTAATATTAAACAGCCCATGTTAAGTATGGCCGTCGTTCCCGCGTCGAATTTCTACGTTTTCCGATGTCTTTTATTATGTTTTACGTAAGTCGTCCGGGAATAGGAATGTTCGTAAACGCCGCTACTCAAACAACGAATGACGTAACGACGTGATTTCGCGCAATGCACGGCGGGAAATTTCTGAACGGAGCATGCGCAGTTCGATCGCCGCGGGGACGCGCTTAATTTAAATGCTTCACGCCCCCCAATCGCGTATTTCGATTACGCGGCGAGAAATAGACTACGCGCAAAAATCTACCAGGATTCGTGTAGAGCATGGTAAAATACGGCAGCGTAGAGTATTTCGATTACGCAGCGCAATATTAAGTGTATGTGAATCTGGTCCACAGTTTCTTATCCTGCTATTTAAATCTACGAATCTAGAGAGTCAAAAGCTCACAATATTACTCTGTGTCTGGACAGGGGATAATTATTCATAATATCTGTATCCATAATTAATGCAGTTCTACACGGACACATTACTTATGTTGCAATACGTTTTTAACCACTTAAGACCCGGACCAAAATGCAGGTGAAGGACCTTGCCCCTTTTTGCGATTCGGCACTGCGTCGTTTTAACTGACAATTGCGCGGTCGTGCGACGTGGCTCCCAAACAAAATTGGCGTCCTTTTTTCCCCACAAATAGAGCTTTCTTTTGGTGGTATTTGATCACCTCTGCGGTTTTTATTTTTTGCGCTATAAACAAAAATAGAGCGACAATTTAAAAAAAAATGCAATATTTTTTACTTTTTGCTATAATAAATATCCCCCAAAAATATATAAAAAAAAAATTTTTTTCCTCAGTTTAGGAAGTTTGTATTCTTCTACGTATTTTTGGTAAAAAAAATCGCAATAAGCGTTTATCGGTTGGTTTTCGCAAAATGTATAGCATTTACAAAATAAGGGATAGTTTTATTGCATTTTTATTAATTATTTTTTTTTTTACTACTAATAGCGGCGATCAGCGATTTTTTTCGTGACTGCGACAATATGGCGGACACTTCGGACAATTTTGACACATTTTTGGAACAATTGTCATTTTCACAGCAAAAAATGCATTTAAATTGCATTGTTTACTGTGGAAATGACAGTTGCAGTTTGGGAGTTAACCACAGGTGGTGCTGTAGGGGATGTGTGACCTATGTGTTGTGTTTACAACTGTAGGGGGGTGTGGCTGTAGGTGTGACGTCATCGATCGCGTCCCCCTATTACAGGGATGATGCGATCGATGCTACGGCCACAGAGAAGCAAGGGGAAGCCGTGTGTACACACGGCTCTCCCCGTTCTTCCGCTCCAGGGACGGATCGCCGCACTGCAGCGGCGATCGGGTCTGCGAATCCCGCGGTCCCGGTCCTGGAGCTTCGGAACGGGTCACGGGCGCGCGCCCGAGGGCGCGCCCGCGACCCACGGCTGGGTACTAAAATCAACGTATATATACGTTGATGTGCCCAGCCGTGCCATTCTGCCGACGTAAATGTGCAGTAGGCGGTCCTTAAGTGGTTAAAGAAACTTTACAAAAGACAATGCATTGGTGATGTTCACATTTGCTGACAGAAGGATATGCTGACTTTTGAGCTACATGGTACAAACAAGTTACTAGTGTAAAAACTGAGATAGGTAAGACTGAGTTGTCAACTGTAGATGTAAGGCACATGTATCTCAAATTATATATATATATATATATAAAATAATATAACCGTTATAAGGTAAGTACGGTACCTCTATAGTCCCAAGGGACCATGCCTCAGGAGCTTAAAAGCATAGGAGAAAAGGTTTTGATAAAGGTGAAGTACCTAAACAACATTGAGGTGTTATCAGTAGATAGGAAAGCACCTAAAAAAAAAAAAAATCTTTGCCAAGACCAAAAGTATTGCTTAAAAAAAGACAAAGGTATGGATAAGCAGATGGAGTAGAGTCAGGGGGAAAGGATCCATGGCGGGCCAAAGTAGATAACTGTGTGCAGAACAATCCATCTCTCATATATGCATCGATAAAATAAAGAGTCCATATTGGAGCATTAAGGTTTCCCTTGAGGTTAATGGAGGTCCCTATTTTTTCGAAACTGTTTAAATTTATCATGTAAAATAGTAGCAAGTTTTCATTGGACAAACACCAGGGTACTTTTTGTTTACCGCAAAATAGTGAGAGCAGCAGATTTCCATTCTCACCAATGTCTACCAAGCTGCCGTGAAAATGAATGAGACCAGTTTAAACTACTTGAGAGTGCAGGAAGGAGGTTTTAGATTCAATAAAGCTTCATATGGGTTTTTGTGTTTACTGTTATTCAAGATCGTATACACCAACTGGTAAACCCTTGTACAATATTTTAATTCTTGGACAATTCCATCACACATTTACCAGTTGAACAAAAAAAACTGTTACCAGCTGCCTAATGTATCATGCACAACCCTACACATTGATGTTCTAAAAAAAGGCCCATACCAAGCCTGGAACTTGATAAAACATTGCACCTCCAAATAATGACTGCTGCACAGTGTCTGACACAGAAGTAGTGGAAGGGGACCAAGACACACAGTGTGAGAAACACTGAGGTTGCATGGGTATTTTTTTGGTTTGTTTTGTTTTTACCACAGCCATGAACTCTCTTGTGCCACCTCATTGGTTCTCCCATTGGGTGTCATGACTGTATTATGCCTCATTTAAAGTCCCATGGGTGAATATTATTTGTATGTATGTACCAGTTGAACAACAGCCCCTAAAGCAAAGGTCAGAAGTACCCTGTATGAATTTAGTTATTCTAGAAGGCACCAAATACCACCTTAGGAGAAGCTTACCTGTTACGTCAACTAACCTCATGCCCATTACCATGATTCTAGTGGAGACCCTAGGTTTTTTTCCATTGGGCAGTATAAGCCAGTGGGCCAGTGGTATTGCTGTTTAATAAGGATTTGTAGCTAACAGATAGTGTACCCTTTGAGAGTGGGTCAGTGTGACAGACGTGCTCATAAGGCCCCTTTCACATGTGTGGACCGTATGTCCGTATTTCATCCATCCGTTTTTGCATGAAATACAGACATACATGTATGTCTATGTTCATCCGCTGACACCCGATCAAATCGGTCCCGCTATGCTCCGATTCTGCAGATGGAGGAAAATCCTATTGGGTGAACATAGACAGACGGTCCATGTTCATTCGATCCCCCCATAGAGGAAAGCGGAGATCTGACAGGGCGGTGCCTGTGCAGGGACCGCCCTGTCATCTGCCGGCTCAGCAGGGATCAACGGAGGGATCCCCACTGAGCAAGCGGATGAGAAAGGTACGGATACTCACGGGATCCATATGTGTGAAATGGGCCTAATGGGTAGGCATCAAGGACGAGTCAGTGTGCCTATGCACAGTTCTCACAAAATTAAGAGCACTGCCACATTACTTTGGACACAGGAGAATGAAGTGAAGTGAACTTCTGTGCAATTCAGATATCCATTTATGCGTAGAATGTTTCCAATCATTCAAAATTAAGCTTCTTCTTTATATGATTAGAACACAAGTTCAGTTGATTCATCTCACATTAAATTAGAACTATAGACCTGGCAAAATCTTCTTGCTTGTTCTATTGATTGACAAAGAGGTATTGCAATCATTTTTAAATGTATGTGGAATTCGGGGCGTGGCCAAGACCGGCATGTGAGAAGACGTGTGTCTCACAGCTCCTCCGCAGCACCTGCTATTGATCCTCTCCCAGCAGCGATCCGACGGATCTAAACGGCTCTCCCGCTGGCTACCGACCCGGTCACCCTCCCGGTCCACCCACCGGCCCTCTGCACCCGCGGAATGACCAAAAAAAAGGAAGATTGGCCGGCGCTAGAAATCCAAGATGGCGCCGGCGCGGCCCAGGCTCTCCGCACACCACGAGGCGCCGACAAGCCCAAGGAAGGGACCAGCAAAAAGGCTGCAAAGTTACAGGGTAAGGAGTACCCGAGGGACATGACCTATTATACCCAAAAGCTGGGGGGCCACCCGGATCAGGATGAAGGGGGGGGTGCGGAGCCGCAGGCCTCTCAGGGACACCTGGATGGGGGGGCGCCTGGGGAAGTGTTGATCGGGCTGATACAGGGGATCAATCTATGGCATTCCCGGCTGCTGCTAGTGTGGAGACTGGGGACCCTGAGCAAGAGCACCGACCCTAGCTGAGATACTAAGAGCGGTTCATGTCTGCACCGCGTCAGTGAATACTCTTAAGGAACAGTTTGGGGGCCTCAGAGAAGACGTTGTCCCTGCTGAGACAAGATCTACAAAAGATCCGGGAACGCACAACGGCTGTGGAGAGCAGGGTGAGTGAGGTGGAGGACAAGCTGCCCCCGTTGCTCGTGAGGCACATGCAGCACATCAGCTAGCCAGAGACACTAATGCTAGAGCAGATGACATCGAGAACAGATTACGCCGGAATAATGTACGCATAGTGGGGTTGCCGGAGAAAACGGAGGGCCGGGACCCCACCACCTTTATTGAAAGTTGGCTGGTGGAAGTATTTGGAAAGGAGGCCTTCTCCCCATTTTTTACAGTTGAACGGGCGCACCGCACACCTGGTCGCCCACCGCAGCCGGCGCACCCCCCAGACCCATCCTGGCCCGTTTACTGCACTATAGGGACAGGGAGGCGGTGCTGAGACATGCCAGGGAGAAGGCCAACGTCCGGGTGAACGGAGTACGGGTGTCCTTCTACCCGGACTTCTCAGCAGAGGTACAGCGTCGGCGAGCCAAATTCTCTGACGTGAAAAGGCGTTTACGTGCACTACAACTACCTTACGCTATGCTCTACCCCGCTAAGTTGAGGGTCACCGCTGACCGGCAGACCCACTTTTTTGAATCGGCCCAGGATGCTGCGGTATGGCTGGATCGCAATGAACAGGCCCTGCGCCACCACCGAGACAGAGAAGAGGAGGGAGAATGATCCTGCGGAGGCTGTGGTGGGCTCCTTTGCCATGCCTCTTTAGTGCACTGTTTGCGCACCCACGTATGGGGGGATTGATGGATGCCCCCCCCCCCCCCCCTGATGGAGGTACTCACTCTGTTGCCTACACTCTTACAGTTCCACACAAAAGTGAGTTTCTATCTTTTTCATGTCACCTGTGTATCTGCAATGTTCTGCTGGGAGAAGTTATATTAGGATGTGAACTCTGAGTCATCTTGTGAAGTTGCAAGGAAAATGCGATCTCTCCACATGAAACGTGGAGGAAATGTGCCTTTTGGGGGTCCGCTCCCTGTTGGAGCCGCGGGGTCTGCCCGGTTGGCGGCCTGGACTCGTTTCTTTTCTTTTTTCAGACTAATGTGTTGTTTACAGATTGTAGGCCGAAGTACGGGTCTGAACCGTTGTCGGCCCGGGCCTTTAGTTCTTTGCAAATTTACCTTCTTCATCGAGAACACTGTTTGACTGCTACTGCACCATGGAACTATGACTGTATATTCCTAATCATGCCCGGGACTCCCAGTACCTGCTTGAAATTGCCATCCCTTGGGGGGGAGCCGCCCCCACTCAGAATGTCTTTGCCAGTTAACCCATGTTTTTTTTTCTCCAATGGCTGAACTGCCCATAATCTCTTGGAATGTGAGGGGCCTAGGCTCCCCACTGAAACGTATGATGGTGTTTACTTGTTTGAAGAAGTATCATCCCATGATCCTGTGTATGCAAGAAACGCATTTAACCACTGAAACACAATGTTGCCTTAAATATGCTTGGGTGGGCAGGGCTACCATTCTACTCACACCTCGTACTCTAGGGGTGTGAGTGTAATGATACATGCCTCAATTGACTTTCAGGAACTAGATGTGCGGGTAGATGATGAAGGTCGGTTTGTATTCCTGCATTGCCGGGTGGGTAAACTGCACTGTATATTGGCTTGTATTTATATACCCCCGCCGTTTACGGTGGCGGTGCTCCGGCTGTTGCTCGCCTATTTGGAGAGCAGGCCGGACCTGCCGCTACTGATAGTGGGGGATTTTAACTGTTGGCTGAGTCCCTCCGCGGACAGACACCCCGGTTCTGGGGTCTCTGCCACTTCGAGGGAATCTCCGTTGCTAAGACTGCTCAATGAGGTGGGGTGGGTTGATGTGTGGAGGTTAAGGTACCCGCTAGAGAGGCAGTTTTCCTGCTTCTCCAAAACGCACGGGACTCTGTCCAGGATAGACCTGGCAGTGAGTAACTCTGCAATGCTCCCATCCATCTCAGATGTGGTTTATAAGCCCCGTAGTGTCTCAGACCACTCACACTTAGTGACTAGACTAATTATCTCCCCTCCATCTACACTTCCTAGGGCCCCATGGAAGTTTAACGCCTTTTGGCTGAAATTATTCCTGTCACACGAGGAGGTGGAGCGGAGCATGCGGGAGTTTCTTGATAATAGAGAGTTTGCCGAATCCCCAGCTGAGCGGTGGGACGCATTTAAGGCGTATGTGAGGGGGTTACTTATCCGTGAAATTACCAGGGTGAAAAGGGACTCTTCCGGGCTCAGAGAGGACCTTGAAAAACAGGTTGCGGCCCTGGAGGAGACTTTTGTGCAAACCCCGACGGAGGCTGCCAGGGAGGCATGGCAGTCCGCTCAATCAGCATATGAGCGGCTGCTGTCCTCCAAGGCAGAACGGAAACTATTTTTCTCCAGACTGGCTTTCTTTGAAGAGGGCGAAAGTACAGGGCGCATGCTGGCTAGGATAGCCAACTCCCAACAAAGATCTCCCAGTATTGGGGCAATCAAAACTAGGGAGGGCAAGATAGTGAACTCCCCAGACCTGGTTTTGGCAGAGCTAGCACGATTCTATGAGACGTTGTACCTCCCCACGGAGCAGTTTACCCGGACAGACCTACTGACCTACTTACATGACATTGACTTCCCCGACTGGGACTTGCACAGCGGAGGCCCTGGACGCCCCCTTTACCTTGGAGGAGCTGCAGGCGGCGTTAGCCGAGTTCCCAACTGTAAAGCTCCGGGGGCAGATGGCTTGCCCATGGAGATATACAAACACTATGCGGACATCCTCCTCCCAAACTTTTAACGGTCTTTAATGCAGCAAGGGAGCGACAGATTTTGCCTGCCTCTATGGCTACGGCAAACATCGTGTTAATACTGAAACCGACAAGGACCCTTTAGACCCGGGCTCCTACAGACCGATATCGCTGCTACAGAGCGATATCAAGCTATTAGCTAAAATGCTAGCGATTAGGCTGAACGGGGTCATCACTAGCCTGGTCCACCCGGACCAATGGGCTTCATGCCTAACAAGTCGAGGCGGTCCCCAATCTACTAGACTGTTTCAACCACATCATCCCCTTATGACAATATTTCAAACCTTTCTATCACGACGCTATTACTCACCATCATTCGAAGTCAATGTATGGGATCCTCGAACTTCATTTGGAGACGCTTGATTTCCTTTAAATTCTTATAACATAATCCATTTACCTTTATATCAAGGGGGC